>JAXQQM020059973.1:0-45718 GCA_034641835.2 Pinus albicaulis
AAACCAATTAATATAGAGGAAATATCAGAAATTTTCTCCATTGAGCCCCTCAAAGGCTGAGAAGCATTAAACTGTATTAATTGAACCTAGAAGATCTTTTATCCCATCACACCTCCTCATTTCTTCTATAAATACTTATGTAGAAGATGAGATAATGTTGGTCCACTGCATATTTGTTGCCTGTAAATAGTTTTCTGAAGCCGCTGTAAGCTCTGTTTGTAATTGAAGATACCCAAGTTGAGTTCAAAAGTTTCAAGCTGTAGAGAACCACTGGACTTGAAGATTGTAACTGGTTTGAAGTATCAAATACAAGTTGATTTATGGGATCCTGTTCTATGTCAACGGTGATGTGTTTCTTATTGTAACTTGTCATTTTATTTCTGTTTCCATTATGTCCATCTTCTCTGATAAAGAACAACAATTATAGAGTTAGGATTTACTGTCAAAGGTACCCTGCTCTTACTGATAAGATTTATCTACATGTTTTCTTCCAAATTGTGTTGTTTAAGAATGATTTAATACAGTCCAAGCAGTTAAGGAATGTTGGCGTTCCCTCGTCCTACTATCTAAACTTTAAATATTGTTCTTGAATGTTATTTTCAATTTCTGCCAAGTAAAGTCGAACTAGGGAATTCTTTGGTCTATCATTCCGAGAAGTCTCCACTGCCACATCAGAGGCTAATTGAATCCTCTCAGCTACCAAAAGACACCTGCAGCCTCAAAGCAATCAAAGAAGGCCTAGTTATGACCAGAACAGAAGATATTTGCCTCAATACAGCTGAACAGTTATTTCAAGCCAAAGGAACTTATTGTAAACTGTCAGCAGAGTTATTACAAGGATAAAAAAGAGCCTTAAAGTAAAAAAAACCATTCCCAGCAAGCTTAATACTTAATGTAAACCAATTAATATAGAGGAAATATCAGAAATTTTCTCCATTGAGCCCCTCAAATGTCGAGAAGCATTAAACTGTATTAATTGAACCTAGATCTTTTATCCCATCCCACCTCCTCATTTCTTCTATAAATACTTCTGTAGAAGATGAGATAATTTTGGTCACTACATATCTGTTGCCTGTAAATAGTTTTCTGAAGCTGCTGTAAGCTCTGTTTGTAATTGAAGATACCCAAGTTGAGATGAGAAGTTTGAATTTGTAGAGAACCACTGGACTTGAAGATTGTAACTGGTTTGAAGTATCAAATACAACTTGATTTATGGGATCTTGGTCTATGTCAACGGTGATGTTTTTCTTATTGTAACTTGTCATTTTATTTCTGTTTCCATTCTTTCCATCTTCTCTGATAAAGAACAACAATTATATAGTTAGGATTTACTGTCAAAGGTACCCTGCTCTTACTGATAAGATTTATCTACATGTTTTCTTCCAAATTGTGTTGTTTAAGAATGATTTAATATAGTCCAAGCAGTTAAAGAATGCTGGCATTCCCTCGTCCTACTGTCTAAACTTTAAATATTGTTCTTGAATGTTATTTTCAGTTTCTTCCAAGTAAAGTTGAACTAGGGAAGTCTATGGTGAGCCTTTTCCTCTAGTTTTATCTCCAAAGGTTGTCTGAAAGTTTCCTGTTGACGGGAAAAATTGCCTGGCCAATAGTAGGGGATCTCCCCGGTAGAAAGTCCTAATCAGACCTTAAACCGTTTGGAATAGGGATCCCGTCCGGGGTGTGGGTCCGGCTACCGCTGAAATCACCTCCCTTCTGGTCTCAAAAGAACTCGATCGAACCTGCAGACACACACTTATTCACATGATACAAGATACATGGTTGATGCATAAAACATGTATGTAACACTATGCGTAGCAAGACAAATAATGAAGCATACACATCGAAGAAGGTGTTGTCAACAACACATCTTTGGGGTTATGCTTGCAGGCTATTCTGAACACAAAAGAAATAGTTCTTTATGGCGAGATGCCTCTTTTACTTCATGAAAGATAAAATGAAATGATAATAAACAAAGTCATTAACATCCATTAAGCAAGCAATCAGTCTAAACATCATTAACACAGATACAGGAAACCATAATGCGTGAATGATGCCATTAGAGAGTGAAGTTTCATTAATCAAAATATGTTCTGAAACTGTATAGAAATACTCATAGTGTTCTCCCAGCAAAACACATCAAATCCAAAAGGAGTTTCAACAGGTATTTGTATTCATATGCAAAAGAATGTTGTCTTTCAATACAGTGCTATATAGCTCTTGTGTCCAAAAAAGAAGCCCCGTTACATTTCCTCGGAGGGGGTTTTATAGATCAAACTTGCCCTTTGGGCTCCCTGACTCTTCGCCTGCCCACCGGTTGAGTTGCCCTGCGACTTGCGAGAAAATTGTGACCCGCGACCTGGCTGGTGGGTGCGACTTGCGACCTACTGAGCAGTGCGACTTGCGACCTATTGGGCAGTGCAACTTGCGACTTGTCTAGGCGGTGCGACCTGTGACCTGCCTTTAACTGCTGCCAGCAACTTACTGCCACCGGGCTATGAAGATGGACGCGCAATTGTGAGGTCAGGGGCGTCAATCTGCTGTTCTTTGAGGAAATCCCGCCAGGTCTGATACTCTGCTGCTATGGGGGAAACAAGAGGGACCTCTTCTTTCAACCGATGCATGCATTCCAAAGCATTTGGGACTAGAGTTTCCCTTTTTTTAGAGATCTGGTTGGAAAGAGAGGCGAGATTGGTATAAATCCATACTGGCGTGACAAGAAAGTGACCCGGAATTTCTTGTGATGCTGCGAGCTCGGGGGCGGCAGCAGCTTGCTTGATGGGCTGCAGAAATGAATGGATTTCTTGATCTATGTACGGAAGTCTTCCTTCGTCCAATGCCCCTAGCGAATGAATGTGAGTGTGCACGAGCCGATGCCGCCGATCGTGGTCGATGAAGACATTACTTTGTCCAAATCCTTGGATAGCTTGTCCTTGGACTACATCTTCACACGCGATTTTGGACTTTGCATCCCGTGTATGAATCCAATCCTTTCTAGTGCAAATGCTCAGAGTCTTCGAGGGTATCGGTGACCGCTCGGCCCATCATTTTATCTAAGGCAGTTGAGGCTTCCTTGAGCTGCTCATGCTTCTGCTTAGTTTCTGCTCGTGCTCTTACCAATGGGGCGACTGTTTTTTTTTATGGTGAACATTTCCCCATACACCTACCTCATGGTCGCCTCTAATACATCGCACTCCTTTAGAATGGCAAGTGGAACTTCATTGACCGAGGGAGTCTTGCTTCGGAGTTGTTGAATCTCTTCTTTCAATGCCGACCTCTCCTGTTCCGCCTTCTTCTCCCGCTGCTCTGTTGCTTGTAGTCTATTTTGGAGAGAAATGATTTCTCTACTCATTCTGGTTACATTTTCTTCCGTGGACGAAGCGAAAGTCGTGCCTATCGATGCTATCATCACGGGATTAGTCCTAGTATCAAGGGCTATGTCTTTTCCAGTTGCAACTGTGGATGCAGCGGAAGGACTTTGTGCCAGGGACCTTCTCTTCTCCTGCCGGATTTTGAAGGAGAATTGATCGAATGTGAGCCTGGTGAGGTCGAAGACCTCCTCCTCCTGCCCCTGGGGGGAATTAACATTGGAGAGCATGGTTCCTATACCACCTAGAGGTACTTCGAGGGGAGACACCTCGATGTCTTCTATCATTTCATCCTCCTCTTCTTTTTTCTTCTTTTCCTCCTTTTCCCTTCGCTGGCGCTCGGCTTCCGCCTTCTCATGCTCTTCCTTCCGCCTGCACTCCGCTTCTACCACTGCTTCTATTTTGGCTTTCATCTTCCGCTCGGCAGCAGCAGCTTGGTCTGCTTTCTTTTGGCGTTCGGCTTCTGCTTTGTCTAGCTCTTCCTTGAGTGCCTGTTCTGCTGCGGCCTGCGCCTATTTTTCCTCCTTTTCCTTCCTAGCCTCCTCGGCCTGCTTCTTCTTCTGTTCTGCCCTTAGGATATTCTTGCTCTTTTCCTCGTCCTCTTTCATTTTATTTTCTCTCTCTTGATGGGCTTTGGCCTCTACTTCTTTCTGTTGGGGAGAGGTAGCAGGCCCTGTGCTGGTCTGGGGCTTTTTTGCTAGAGAGGAAGAAGCACCTCCTAACTTACGGCTCCTGTCTTCCAGGCTTTGATCATCCGGATCCTCTTGGCTAGAGTCCGCCCCCGGAGCAACTTGTCTATCTGCATTGTACTAGTTCCTTCTTTCATCTTCTCCCGGGCGTTCTACATGTTGGTAGTTCCATTTGAATTTAGCCTTCTTGCAGTGTCCGGGAACTATCCTCTCCGGGTCGTATGTTCGGTACTTTAAAGCCCCAAAGTGATAAATTTTCATCTCTTCTCCCTCTGCCCCTACCTCTCGGAAATTTTTAACTGTGTATGCGATGATAGTGAGGGGTAGCACGGGCCAGGGCTTCTTCTTACCTTTGGATAGGACACTGGAGAAGCCCGAGGACATCTGGAAGCATACCTCTTGCATGAGAATTTTGTCTGTTACGAAGCGAGGCATAGCATGTGGTGCCCTGAACGAGCCGAAGACTCGAATGAAAGTATATTCGGCGAAAGGAAACCAATGCGCCACTTGACTTAGAATCTCCCTGGCTCGCCAAGACATGCAAGGGGCGTCCTGGCCAAATAATTTTTTGTATAGGGCGGGGATGAATATTTGAGAGATTGGCTCTATATCCTGTTTATACCTGGATTCCCAAAACACCTTGGTTTGTAGATGAATTGCACGGGTCTGCGTGGAATCCCAGTTATGTGCCCATCCCTCAAAATGCAACCTCGCACAGACGACATCCAATAGATAAGAGGCCATATAGAATTCATACGACATTCCTTCATCTGGGGCCAATGCCGAGGACAAGTTTGTATGCATTGAGGTCATCAATATGCTAGCCCAGTTGAAACGGGTTCCATGCACCATTACATATTCCATGATAGTAGCCCATGTGCCGTTGAAGGTGGTGGCGTCGGGGCGCCCGTACAATCTATAAAGCATGGCGGCTACTAATTTATATACTTTTCTCAAGCTGGCCACCAGATATTCTTGGTCTTTCTTGACTTTAAGTTTCTCGGGCTCCGCCCACCACTGCTTGATAGTGTCAACTACGGGGACTGCATGGGCAAGAGCCATTTCTTCTGTAAATTTTTCTTCTTGGTGAGGCAAAGAGTAATAAACATGGGCATCTGAGCCTACAAGTGTTGCGAAAGCCTTGCCTTCGCTGTCTCAGATCACGAACTTCTTGGGATCCGTTTTCTGTATGATCCAGTCTATCATCTCGAGGCATGGAAATATGGCCGGATGAGCACCTGCGAGATGCAGCTTGGACCTTTTGACTTTTAAGTATACCTCCCGATCCAGGAGGTCTTCTGGAAATTCCGTTACGGCAAACTCATGGTACACCTGGTACCATCGCATGCTGTCCCCTTTTGCAAATGTACAAAGGGTATCTCTGTATACCGGGGGTGGGGACACTGGCATGTCCATTTCCACATCTTCCACTGCCAAGTGCTTGTCTTTCTTCCGAGACACTGGGGGTGCCATGTCGCTGGAATCTGAGAGGACAGGTATACACTCTGTGTCTGCTTCAAGTTCACCTGTCATATTCATGAAAGAATCCCATGATAAGAACGACATGATGATATAAGACCAATTACAGTTTATCAATGATTTTAGCTGGGACACAAGAAAAATTGAAAAATGGTCTACTGGGTCGTGGGGTCGCAGATTGTGAGAAAGTAGCCAATATGCGACCTTGCAACTGGGTCGCTGGGTCACTGGGTCACAAATTTCTAGAAACCGGGAGAATGCGACCTTGCGACCTTGCAACTGGGTCACTAGGTCACAGGGTCACAAAATTTTGAACAATCTGGAGAATGCGACCTTGCGACTAGGTCACGGGGTCGCAGGTCGCGCTAGGGCTTGCCCGGGGGTTTTGGGCGCGCACGGCGTGCAATGTTTTTTCCCTTTAACTGGAAAAAGGCAAAGCCAAATGGGTCCAAACAGAGTCAAGGGATAGCTTTTGGAGTAGGGGAGTAGCCATGAAAGCCTGGGCAAGAAATGGTGATGATTTTGGGCAATGTGGGGAAAACAGGAATCAGAAAAACCCTAAGTAAGAAATACAGACAGGGGTTGAGGCAAATTGACACTTTAAAGGCTGAGGATGTCTGGTATTTAGCAAGAATAACCAAAGAGGAAACAACAGGAGGGAAAATGGCAACTTACCCAGGAAAAACGCGCGCCATTCGACCTGTCAGAGCCATTTCTTTCTATTCGCTGCATATGAAAAATGCGACCTAGCGACCTCCTTTATATAAAAAGGTCGCATGTGCGAGCATTTAATCTGGTCGCAAGGTCGCAATTCGAGTGATCCGGGAGGTATGCGACCTCGCGACCTTGCGACCTTACGACCTGCGGGTCGTGGGGTCGCAAAGTTGCGGGGTCGCGATTTTCCGAAAAAATGAGTTTTGCGACCTTGCGACCTTGCGACCTTGCGACTAGGTTGCAGGGTCACTAGGTCGCGAGGTCGCGGTTTAGCCTTCTAGACTCTTGCTTAGTTTTCTTTAAGTTCAAGGGGCTCTGAAAATTTTTTTGAAGTGTGGTTTTTTGGAGGGTGTTGTAGAGGCTACAACAAATGGCGATTCACTGGACGAACCCAGAGTCTCTGCCGATAGTCAGCCTTGGAGGGGGGAGGGAGGGGTCTTCGCTCGCTGTTTCTTTTACCTTAAGGTCAACATTGCCTAGCTTTTTGGCACCTTGCGAAGTTTCTCAACCCGTTGGCTTGTTCGGGCGCTGGTTAACCAAATTTCATTCCTTCAGGTCTCCAGACCGAAAGGGTTGGAGGACTCCAAGTAGCTACAGGATCCGGTACGATTATTTTTTCCTCATCGTGTTGCTCCACTGCCAGCGAACCTCTCGGTCCCGGCGGAGTCACTGCCTAGGAATCGTGAACGTTTCTCCGCTGCCAGTGAGCCTCTCGGTCCTGGCGGAGTCGTTACATCACCTCTCTGCGCAGGAAGCCTTTCTCAATCCTTTACCCTTTATTAGTGTGCTATTGCATTTATTTTGAATGTGCCTGGGGCACTTATTTAGATGTGCTCGTGGCACTTATTTGAGATGGGAAATTTTTGCCTTGGGCAGATGAGGGATCCCGACTTATTTTTGCTTGCAGAGAGGTTGTTCCTGGTTTGGTATGCGGACTTTGGTTTTTCTCGAATGCCCTGACATAGCATGGAGTACCTCTTTTCCCTTCCGATCTAGTTACCGTTGTATTGCACTTTCTTTTGCAGATACCCTCTCAAACTTGCTAGGTGGGCTCCCCGCTTGATGACTTGAGCTAGATCATATGCTACCTTTAGGTGCCGGTAACAAGCAAGCTTTTACCACCTTCAAGTCTATCGGGAAAAGGCCTTCCATCAGCATAGAACTTGTTGCAGTGTGCCAATTGCGTGGCTCTAACAAGCCCTTCCGTTAATAATTTTTTTTTTATTTTTTTTATTTCAAAAGGGATGAAAACGGGACTTATGGTACAAGGATAAGATATCCCTCTAAGGGCTGCTAAGTGAAATAATGTTTGAGGTCATGGCCGTTTATCGGGAGGACCTCGACTCTTCCCTCAAGGGTTTGCAGTCTAAACGTGTGGGAACCTAATTTTTCCTTAACTTGGAAAGGACCTGTCCATAGTGCTTGGAACTTAGAATGTTTTCCTTTTTCTTCGTGAGCTTTATCCCATTTTAGGACCAGGTCTCCTACCTCAAAGTTTTTATTCCCTGCGGATTTTCTATCAAACCATCTCTTGATTCAGTTTTGGTGGATAGTGAAATTTTCCCGGGTTTTTTGTCTTTCCTCCTCCAACTTCAGTAGGGTGTCAATCCGAGTCTGCAAGGTAGGGCATGGGGTGCCATGACATTCCTGGGACAGCTGAAGGGCAGGGAGAGATAAATGGGGAGGAAGAACAGCTTCTTTTCCATACACGAGAAAATAAGGAGAGGTGCCTAGGGAGGACTTGGGCGTGACACAGTCGGCCCAAAGTGCATTGTGAAGGGCGTTGTGCCAGTTGCGTTGGTGGGACAGCAGGGTCTTCTTAATGATGCAGATCAGATTTTTATTAGTCGATTCAGCTAAACCATTTCCTTGGGGATAGTAATTTGTAGAATGTTTAAGAACAATATCGTTTTCTAGGGAAAAATAATATAATTTAAAAGATGAAAAGTAAGTTGCATTATCAAAAAATAAGGAAGTTGGAACGCCAAACCTGGTGATGATGGAATCAGTGACAAATTCTATTACCTCCCGGTCATTGATTTGGCGTAAAGGTGCTGCTTCGACCCACCTGGTAAAATAATTAGTAGCTGTAAGAATGTACCGGTGTTGTTTGGAAGAGTGAGGTATGATTTCGCCAATGATGTCCAAGCCCCACTGTTGAAAAGGTTTTTCCACTGCTACTGACAGTAAGGGGGTGGTTGGCCGCGCTTCTCAGTTTGCGAATTTCTGGCACTGGATGCACTTCCAGACATATGCATGCGCGTCTTTGAAAAGGGTTGGCCAATAGTATCCTACGCGCATTATCTTATGGGCAGTGGTATCCCCGGCAAAATCCCCCCCAGCTGGCCCGTCGTGTAGCTCGGTCAAGATTTTCTGTGCTTCATCATGTTCTAAACAGCGTAACATGACCCCATCGTAATGTTTCTTGAAAAGCTTCCCCTGGATCAGCTGGTAAGATGCAGCTTTGAGTCTTATCGCGCGTTTCTGCCGGGCAATTAGAGCGGGGTCCAGAGTACCCTGGGCTAAGTACCCTGAAACGTCAGAGTACCAAGAAGGACTACTCAGCTGAGGCGCATGGTCGCTCTAGTACATATCGATTTCTTGTTCCCAACACTCTTCTTCAATTCCATGGGAACTTGCAGCTTCCGCAGCCATTTGACATAAACCTTGTCCTTTAATGGTGTGTGTTGGTTTAAACTCTAAGTCATACTCTTGCAGGCATGCCACCCAGTTGCCTCGCCTCTCGCCTAGCTCCTGCTACACAAACAGTGAGCAGACCGCTGGGTGTGGAACGAAAACCGTGACGTGGTTTTTCAAGATGTAGGGTCTGAAATTCTTGACTGCTTTGTAGACCGCATAGGCTTGCTTTTCGATTTCACGATAGTTCAATTCAGCTCCTTGTAAACCAGTACTCATGGAGGAAATGGGCCGTTCATCATTGTTGTCGTCTTTCTGCGTGAGGACAGCTGCAAGTGATGAATCTGAAGTGAACGTATATACGATAAAACCTCTGCTAAGATCTGGGCTTTGAAGGGATGGCGCTTCAGCTATGGCCTGCTTGATTTTGGCGAAATCTTCCTTCTCTGGTAGGTTACATTTGAACACCGCATTCTTTTTTATCATCCCCTGCAAAGGCCTAACTATCTGGGCAAAATCCGATATGAACTTGCGGACAAAATTGATTTTCCCCAGGAAAGATTGCATTGCTTTCTTACTGCTCGGGGGGGAATCTGGGCAATAGCTTTCTCCTGCTCTGGATCTACTACAATGCCTTGCTTAGTTATAATATGACCCAGCAAGTTCCCTTCTTCCACAGCGAAAACGCTCTTTTTCGAGTTGAGAGAAATCTCATACTTCCTGCACCTCTCGAAGATTTGTTTGAGGTGGCGTAAATGATCGCCCCGGTGTTTTGAAAACACAGTGACGTCTTCCAAATAGACTACCACGCTCTAACCTATCAAACCACGGAAAGCTATATCCATGGCCCGTTGGAAAGTTGCCCCCGCATTAATCAATCCAAAAGGCATGCGCCTGAAAGCGAATGTTCCCCATTTGGTCCGAAAGGTAGTTTTCAATCTGTCTGGTTCGGCTACCAGCACCTGGTTGTAACTGGAAAATCCATCCAACAAGGAGAACACCTCAGATCCAGACACAGCTTGCAATATTTGTTCCATAGGCGGCACTGGGTAATTGTCTTTGCTTGAGGCTCAATTCAAATTCCGGAAATCCACACATAAGCGGATCTCACCAGACTTCTTCCGTACCGGGACCAAATTTGATACCCATGTGGAGTGACGAACTTTAAAGATAATGCGTGCATCCAACAGCTTCTTGAGTTCTTTCAGAATCATCGGTTCCAAAGTAGGGTGTACCTTCCTGAGCTTCGCTTGGAATGGCTTTACACCTTCCTTCATGGGTATGATGTGCTGAATAATCTGAGTATCATACGTACGTAAATAATTATACGTCCAAGCGAATACGTCTCGATACTTCCGAAATAGTTGGGTGAATGCCTGAGTCTCTTCGTTGGTACAATCTTTCCCGAGGTTAATGAACTTCGGGTTCTCCTCTGATCCCAAATTCACTTGCCGATGTGCCAAAATGGAACTTTGCACCTTGGTATTTGGGGGGCCGTGGAATCGGCTTTGCAGGTCGAAGAGCTTTTCAAGTGATACTATCCCCTTGGGCATGGGGTTTTCCTTGTGTTTGTCATGCTCTTCCTGCAAGGCTTGGTCGTGATCCGCCTCATCAATTGCCGCGTCTTTGAATATTTTAGTGTTGAGCATAAACTCCAATATCTGTTGATCATAATCAAAAACACGTAAATTAGTAATGTTGTCTGGAACGGAGGGTCTATATATAACTTCAATAGAAAATCCGTCCCTCAAAGGGGTAAATCTAGCAGTAGCATTAGCTAGAGTATCAGCTGCTGCATTGTGCATTCTAAGAACAGATTTAATTCCAAAAGCATCGAAAGTAGAAATAAGACGCCATACCTCTTGCTCATAAGCCTTCAAATGCGGAGATAAACAATGAATGGTATTGCGTACCTGCCGAGTAATGATCTCGGAATCTCAAATAACTTGTAAGCATCTTACCTTTAAATCCAATGCCTTCTTGAGTCCGAGGATTAGAGCTTCATATTAAGCAGTATTGTTGGTGCACTGGAACTCAAGCCGACACGAAATCAGGAATTTGTTCTTTTGAGGGTCCAGCAAGATGCAGCCCGCACCGACTCCTTCATGAGTCTTGGAACTGTCATAGTATAGGGTCCATACGTCATTTTCCGGTTCCTTTGGGGTTGTAGGTTGGGGCAGGATTTCGATTTGGTGTGGGACGGGAGTGGTTCAATCTTCAACAATGAGTGTTAGTTCAGATTGAATCTTGGGGTCTACTGGATATTGAGGGGAGTTGTAACATCCGAAAATGGCTTCCAAGAAGCACATGCCAAGCTCCTCTTGGGAAAAATTGATGGGTTCGTTAGTAGCATCCAAATTAGTCACAGTATATTTCATATATGGTTCGCTTTCGACCTTGATTTGGTTATTTCGGCCCTTGTAAGGAAGCCACAGGTGAGACCAGTCGGTAGCAAAATATCCTTGCAGCTTGCTAGACCAGTCTCTGCTAAGTAATAGGCCATAGGATTCAGGAATGTCGACCACCACAATGTCAATACATTGGTGGACTCTAGAGTCGGACGACAGGCAGATGATGACGTTATTTAGCTCTCCTACGGCTGGCACCTGTGATCTGTCAAGTTGGATGATCCTTGCATCAGTTTTCTCCGGGCGGATGTTCAGTTTCTTACAAACAGATAGGGGCATGACGTTCATGGACGCACCGGAGTCAACTAGACAGTTATGGACGTTGAAGTTGAAGATCTCAAAAGACAGGAGGAAAGGAGGAGTAGACCCCCTGGAATTTGCATTGATGGTGTTTATGATAGACTGAACACTTTGACTAGGTTGCGCGGACGTGTTTCTCACAGGCTTAGTATTTGAGGTATTGGCGAAGGCTTTAAGAATGAGTTCGCGTTGATTCGTGATGCGGGCAAGCTCGTAGAGGGAGATGTTAGCTATGGTTTTCTTCATGTCCTCTACAATGTTATACGTGGAATCAGATTGAGGACAGGGTTCGGTAGTGGTTGTGGGGGACCCCATCGGGAGCTTGCTTTTCTGATTTTCTCGGGTGTTGTCATTGGTGGGCTTCTTAGGGGCAGCTTGTTGTTCATTCCCCGGGGGCAGAATTTTCCTTAATAAAGCCCTTTTCTTCTCCTCAAAGGATGGTTCGGGAACCAGTCCTTTGCTCCTAAGGTTGTAGTTTCTCACAGGTAGCGCCTTAGGATTGTCTGCCATGTTGATATCAGTGACGGTAATATTGTTTTCCCCACGAATAATGTCAAATGCAAGAACCGAAGACCCTGCTTCTTCATCCGGGGGTACATCTTCATCGTGGTCCGAAACATTATCTTCCTCCGCATCCCCTGGGGTTTGATCGTCCAGAAGTTGGTTTACTACTGCAGTCATGCTGCCAATCCATTGTGGGCATGTTTTTTCAGAGTGGGCAGCCTGGTGGAACGAACAGAAGTTATCTTTTCCTATCTCTTCCACGTTGAGAACAGTGTTCGGGTTAGACGGAGGTCGGCTGGTGTTGGGGTTGCTCTTTCTGAAAAAGGGCTTGGGTGCCTTGGCACTAGTTGTGGATTCTATACCCTTCCTTTTCAGGTCATAGACCTCATTTGTCAATAGCTTGAGGGTCTTTGCTATACTCTCAAAGTCAAAAGCGTCTTTATCCTTGTCTGTGGTTTTGTTCGTGGAGGACTGACCCCTTTTCGCAATTGGTTTGTGGTCGTCTCTCCCCTCGTGATCGATGGCTCCTATAGAAATCATGTCTCTTTCTACAGTGAGGGCAGCTGCGTAGTTGGCTGCAAGGGTGGGCCGAGGTTCGCGTTTCACGAATACGGTGACATCCCTAGGGAGAGCTTTTGTATAGTAGTCAATGGTAATAAAGTCGTCCAACGCCAAGTTTGGGGGAAACTTTTGCAGTATGGTGGCAAAGCGCTGATTGAAGTCTCTAACCTTCTCTTTCTTATGGCACTTAATGGTACTTAACTCCGTGAGGAGCATGGAAGGGGTTTTGTCCTCAGAAAATTTCTGGAAGAATACGTGACGGAACTGGTCCCATGATGTAATAGAGGCACTTGGGAGAGAGCGATACCAGGTGGCCGCTTTGTTTTCGAGAGTATGCGGGAACAGGCGGCAAGCAACGTCATCTGTTTGAACCCTCATGATTTGCAGGGAAAGATAGAAGCTGCTTATATGATCCTCGACCAAGGTGCCTTTCTCGGGATCAAACTTGGGGAGGTGTTTCTCCGGGTGCCTAGGCAGGTCGTGGAGGGGGCCCAAAAGATCTAATGGGGACTGGGCCATCCAAGCTAGTGGTTTCACTCTCCTAGCCTACTGGTGGTGCTTAAACTCAAGCTCAGATTCACTCCCCGTACCTGACACCGATGCTCCTCCCTCGTGGCGAGAGTGTTCATCTTGATATCTCTCACGGTAGTCAAAGTCTCTCAGATATCCCCAGTTGTGGACATGCGGCCTATTTGGGTTTGGACGACAGTGGTTGGTATGGTGTCCTTGGCCTCGACCTCTATCTCCCCTACCTCCAGTCCGGTGAGCCCTATTTCCCTCGCCTTCGTTTCTGCGGGCTCTATTTCCCTCACCTTCATTCCTGCGGGCTCTATCTCCATCACCTCCCCCAGGTGGGGGGTGTGCCTAGTTGTTGTTAGGTTGGGCTTGGTTGGGCTGAGGGTCAGGGAAAGGTTCGGTAGGACCAAATTCTTCCTCATCTCCGTCTTGGAGCTCGGGAATCGGTTCGTCACCCTAAGCAGCGGTGGCGAGGTCTTCAATCATGAGATTCACTAACTGGGGTATGGTACTCACCAGGGCACCATTACAAGTGATGTTTTCAGCTGAGGTCCTAGTATGAGTAAAAAAACTCATGATTGGGGCATATCGTAAATCCCTGATGAGCTTGCGGGGCAGCTGGGCGCAAGGCTCTCAACTGCGCTCTGGTGATTTCATAATGTGGAGCCTCCTCCCTTGGAATGTCTTCCAACAGAGGAGGGATAGCTTCGTCATTTATGACCTCCCCATGGGAATTTTGTGACGGACTGTTGGTTGTATGCTGGGAGGCTGCCATCAGGCCCTCCTTCTAGCGCCAATTCTGTTGATGGGAAAAAATTGTTCGGCCAACAGTAGAGGATCTCCCTGGTAGAAAGTCCCAATCAGACCTTAAACCGTTTGGAATAGGGATCCCATCCAGGGTTTGGGTCCGGCTACCGCTGAAATCACCTCCCTTCTGGTCTCAAAAGAACTCGATCGAACCTGCAGACACACACTTATTCACATGATACAAGATACATGGTTGATGCATAAAACATGTATGTAACACTATGCGTAGCAAGACAAATAATGAAGCATACATGCCGAAGAAGGTGTTGTCAACAACACATCTTTGGGGTTATGCTTGCAGGCTATTCTAACCACAAAAGAAATAGTTCTTTATGGCGAGATGCCTCTTTTACTTCATGAAAGATAAAATGAAATGCTAATAAACAAAGTCATTAACATCCATTAAGCAAGAAATCAGTCTAAACATCATTAACACAGATACAGGAAACCATAATGCGTGAATGATGCCATTAGAGAGTGCAGTTTCATTAATCAAAAGATGTTCTGAAACTGTATAGAAATACTCATAGTGTTCTCCCAGCAAAACACATCAAATCCAAAAGGAGTTTCAATAGGTATTTGTATTCATATGCAAAAGAATGTTGTCTTTCAATACAATTCTATATAGCTCTTGAGTCCAAAAAATAAGCCCTGTTACATTTCCCCGGAGGGGGTTTTATAGATCAAACTTGCCCTTTGGGCTCCCTGACTCTTCGCCTGCCCGCCGGTTGAGTTGCCCTGCGACCTGCGTGAAAATTGCGACCCGCGACCTGGCTGGTGGGTGCGACTTGCGACCTACTGAGCAGTGCGACTTGTGACCTATTGGGCAGTGCGACTTGCGACTTATCTAGGCGGTGCGACCTGCGACATGCCTCTAACTGCTGCCAGCAACTTACTGCCACCAGGATATGAATATGGACGCGCAATTGTGAGGTCAGGGGCGTCAATCTGCTGTTCTTTGAGGAAATCCCGCCAGGTCTGATACTCTGCTGCTATGGGGTAAACAAGAGGGACCTCTTCTTTCAACCGATGCATGCATTCCAAAGCATTTGGGACTAGAGTTTCCCTTTTTTGAGAGATCTGGTTGGAAAGAGAGGCGAGCTTGGTATAAATCCATACTGGTGTGAAAAGAAACTGACCCAGATTTTCTTGTGATAATGCGAGCTCAGGGGCGGCAGCAGCTTGCTTGATGGGCTACAGAAATGACTAGATTTCTTGATCTACTTGCTCCCAGGTCTTCCTTTCGTCCAATGCCCCTAGCGTAGGAATGTGGTGAAGAGTGTGCATCGAGTCGATGCCGCTGATCAGGTTGTCGTATGAAGACATTACTTTGTCCAAATCCTTGGATAGCTTGTCCTTGGACTGCATCTTCATACGGATTTGGACTTTGGCATCCTGTGTATGAATCCAATCCTCTTAGGCAAATGCTCAGGAGCCTGAGGGTATCGCACTGTCCAATCCATCATTTTATCTAAGGCAGTTGAGGCTTCCTTGAGCTGCTCGTGCTTCTGCTTAGTTTCTGCTCGTGCTCTTACCAATGGGGCGACTGTTTTTTTTTATGGTGAACATTTCCCCATACACCTGCCTCATGGTCGCCTCTAATACATCGCACTCCTTTGGAATGGAAAGTGGAACTTCATTGACCGGGGGAGTCTTGTTTCGGAGTTGTTGAATCTCTTCTTTCCATTTCGGCCTCTCCTGTTCCGCCTTCTTCTCCCGCTGCTCTATTGCTTGTAGTCTATTTTGGAGAGAAATGATTTCTCTACTCATTCTGGTTACATTTTCTTCCGTGGCCGCAGCGAAAGTCGTGCCTGCTGATGCTATCATCACGGGATTAGTCCTAGTATCAAGGACTATGTCTTTTCCAGTTGCAACTGTGGATGCAGCGGAAGGACTTTGTTCCAGGGACCTTCTCTTCTCCTGCCGGATTTTGAAGGAGAATTGATCGAATGTGAGCCTGGTGAGGTCGAAGACCTCCTCCTCCTGCCCCTGGGGGGAATTAACATCAGAGAGCATGGCTCCTGTACTGCCTAGAGGTACTTCGAGGGGAGACACCTCGATGTCTTCTATCATTTCATCCTCCTCTTCTTTTTTCTTCTTTTCCTCCTTTTCCCTTCGCTGGCGCTCGGCTTCCGCCTTTTCATGCTATTCCTTCCGCCTGCGCTCCGCTTCTGCCACTGCTTCTATTTCGTCTTTCCTCTTCCACTCAGCAGCAGCAGCTTGGTCTGCTTTATTTTGGCGTTCAGCTTCTACTTTGTCTAGCTCTTCCTTGAGTGTCTGTTCTGCTGCGGCCTGCGCCTCTTTTTCCTCCTTTTCCTTCTTGGCCTCCTCGGCCTGCTTCTTCTTCTGTTCTGCCCTTAGGCTCTTCTTGCTCTTTTCCTCGTCCTCTTTCATTTTCTTTTCTCTCTCTTGATGGGCTTTGGCCTCTACTTCTTTCTGTTGGGGAGAGGTAGCAGGCTCTGTGCTGGTCCGGGGATTTTTTGCTAGAGAGGAAGAAGCACCTCCTAACTTACGGCTCTTGTCTTCTAGGCTTTGATCATCTGGATCCTCTTGGCCAGAGTCCGCCCCCGTAGCAAGTTGTCTATCTGCATTTTACCAGTTCCTTCTTTCATCTTCTCCGGGGCGTTCTACATGCTGGTAGTTCCATTTGAATTTAGCCTTCTTGCAGTGTTCGGGAACTATCCTCTCCGGGTCGTATGTTCGGTACTCTAAAGCCCCAAAGTGATAACTTTTCATCTCTTCTCCCTCTGCCCCTACCTCTCTGAAATATTTAACTGTGTACGCGCCGATAGTGAGGGGTAGCACGGGCCAGGGCTTCTTCTTACCTTTGGACAGGACACTGGAGAAGCCCGAGGACATCTGGAAGCATACCTCTTGCATGAGCATTTTTCCTGTAACGAAGCGAGGCATAGCATGTGGTGCCCTGAACGAGCCGAAGACTCGGATGAAAGTATATTCGGCGAAAGGAAACCAATGTGCCACTTGGCTTAGAGTCTCCCTCGCTCGCCAAGATATGTAAGGGGCGTCCTGGCCAAATAATTTTCTGTATAGGGCGGGGATGAATATTTGAGAGATTGGCTCTATATCCTGTTTATACCTGGATTCCCAAAACACCTTGGTTTGTAGATGAATTGCACGGGTCTGCGTGGAATCCCAGTTATGTGCCCATCCCTCAAAATGCAACCTCGCACAGACGGCATCCAATAGATAAGAGGCCATATATAATTCAGACGGCATTCCTTCATCTGGGGCCAATGCCGAGGACAAGTTTGTATGCATTGAGGTCATCAATATGCTAGCCCAGTTGAAATGGGTGCCATGCACCGTTACATATTCCATGATAGTAGCCCATGTGTCGTTGAAGGTGGTGGCGTCGGGGCACCCGTACAATCTGCAAAGCATGGCGGCTACTAATTTATATACTTTTCTCAAGCTGGCCACCGGATATTCTTGGTCTTTCTTGACTTTAAATTTCTCGGGCTCTGCCCACCACTGCTTGATAGTGTCAACTATGGGGACTGCATGGGCAAGAGCCCATTCTTCTGTAAATTTTTCTTCTTGGTGAGGCAAAGTGTAATAAACATGGGCATCCGAGCCTACGAGCATTGCGAAAGCCTTACCTTCGATGTCTCGGATCACGAACTTCTTGGGATCCGTTTTCTGTATGATCCAGTCTATCATCTCGGGGCATGGAAATATGGTCGGATGAGCGCCTACGAGATGCAGCATGGACCTTTTGACTTTTAAGTATACCTCTCGATCCGGGAGGTCTTCTGGAAATTCCGTTACGGCAAACTCATGGTACACCTGGTACCATCGCATGCTGTCCCCTTTTGCAAATGTACAAAGGGTATCTCTGTATACCGGGGGTGGGGACACTGGCATGTCCATCTCCACATCTTCCACTGCCAAGTGCTTCTCTTTCTTCCGGGACACTGGGGGTGCCATGTCGCTGGAATCCAAGAGGACATGTATACACTCTGCGTCTGCTTCAAGTTCACCTGTCATATTCATGAAAGAATCCCATGATAAGAACGACATGATGATATAAGACCAATTACAGTTTATCAATGATTTTAGCTGGGACACAAGCAAAATTGAAAAATGGTCTACTGGGTCGCAGGGTCGCAGATTGTGAGAAAGTAGCCAATATGCGACCTTGCGACCTTGCGACTAGGTCGCAGGGTCGCTGGGTCGCGAATCGTGAAAAGGTATAAAAAATGCGACCTTGCGACCTTGCGACTGGGTTGCTGGGTCGCTGGGTCGTAAATTTCTAGAAACCGGGAGAATGGGACCTTGCGACCTTGCGACTGGGTTGCTGGGTCGCGGGGTCGCAAAATTTCGAACAATCTGGAGAATGCGACCTTGCGACCTTGTGACTAGGTCGCGGGGTCGCAGGTTGCGCTAGGGCTTGCCCGGGGGTTTTGGGCGCGCGTGGCGTGCAATGTTTTTTCCCTTTAACTAGAAAAAGGCAAAGCCAAATGGGTCCAGACAGAGTCAAGGGATAGCTTTTGGAGTATGGGAGTAGCCATGAAAGCCTGGGCAAGAAATGGTGATGATTTTGGGCAATGTGGGGAAAACAGGAATCAGAAAAACCCTAAGTAAGAAATACAGACAAGGGTTGAGGCAAACTGACAATTTAAAGGCTGAGGATGTCTGGGATTTAGCAAGAATAACCAAAAAGGAAACAACAGGAGGGAAAATGGCAACTTACCCAGGAAAAACGCGCGCCAGTCGACCTGTCAGAGTCGTTTCTTTCTATTCGCTGCATATGAAAAATGCGACCTAGTGACCTCCTTTATATAAAAAGGTCGCACGTGCGAGCATTTAATGGGGTCGCAAGGTCGCAATTCGAGTGATCCGGGAGGTATGCGACCTCACGACCTTGCAACCTTGCGACCTGCGGGTCGCAGGGTCACGATTTTCCGAAAAAATGAGTTTTGCGACCTTGCGACTAGGTCGCAGGGTCACTAGGTCGCGAGGTCGCGGTTTAGCCTTCTAGACTCTTACTTAGTTTTCTTTAAGTTCAAGGGGCTCCGAAAATTTTTTTGAAGTGTGGTTTTTTGGAGGGTGTTGTAGAGGCTACAACATTTCCCTAAGAGTATGTTGAAAGCAGGCTAGGTTCAAAGTCCTTACCTAATCTTAGACTATTCTTTGTTATCTTATGTGTTGTATTGAAAAGTTTACTAAGTAAAGCAGAGCTAGGGAAGTCTATGGTGAGCCCTGTCCTCTAGTTTCTTCTCCAACAGTTGCTTTGAAAAGTTTCCCTTTGAATATGTTGAAAGTAGGATAGGTTCAAAGTCCTTACTTGATCTTAAGCTATTATTTTTGTGTTTTAAGTGTTTTCTATTGAAAGTGCATCGAAAGCAGGCTAATTTCAAAGTACTTACCTGATCTTAGATAAATTTTATGTCTTTCTTAAGTGTATGCCAAAAGCAGGATAGTTTCAAAGTACTTACTTGATCTTAGGCTGCTCTTTGTTCTTCAATTGTTTGTTTCCCCTTCTTATTGTTTCATTCCATTCCATAAAATCAACTTTAAAGAGATCCTTAGACATAGATGACTTGCCCCATGGACCACTCTTGAACCTTTTTGTTTCAATTAAACCCTACTATGACTCCATAGCCCAATGGATTGAAGATTTTTCTTGCCTATCTTCTTAGTTGAATTAATCTTCACTTTCATTCACCTTCACCCTTCATTTAGACTTCCTTCACCTTCACATATCTTTGCCCAACCAAAAAAAACAAAAACCTTGTTCTTCATAACTAGCCTAATATCACATTTCAAGCCTTAAAGATAAATTAATCTTTGCACTTATATAGATATCCCTCTCTGGATTCAGGAGGGCTAGATCTTAGAATCCCAAAGTGGTTCCAATGTCCTCCCCGCAGTTTTAGTCTCACCAATTTGCTGAAATTACAGGGAGATAACATTTATGGCGACTCTGCTGGGGATTTTGAGTAAAAATCCTTAAAAATAAAACACTCAGTGTTTAGTGCAGTACAAGTAGCCTTTTTCAAGCACTACTAAGCAAATGGTAATCATGATAGAACTTATTTGAATCAGTGACAAACTAAGGAAACCTTAGGATCCTCATAAGAACTTATCAAACCTTGAAGGATCAGCTAGCCTAGCCATAAGAGTAAACTTTCCTTTGTCTCATCACCGTAGCTAAGTGTTGAAACAGATTTAGGACACTCTTAGAACCCATAGGATTGAAATAACTCAGAAAACCCAAAAATATTTCAGATTGGTATTCAAATAAACATGGTGGTGGACCATCAAACCTTTTACCTCCAAAAGAGCTAAAAATTTCCACCTGGTGACTCCACAATCCTAAACAGACCTTAAGGCTCCACTGGGAAGACCCATTATCATAATAACATCATTTAAACTCAGTTAGAGGACTTTAGGATTAAAAGTTTTCTTATTTTAAAAGGATCAGTTAGCGTCTTAAAGATTGTCATATTTGGTTAGACTTTTCTTGTTTAGTTGGGTCTGAAAAACACAGCATAGTGGCTCCTAGAAAGATTCGTACTAGAGCCTACCCTGACCCTAATCCCCCTGAAATAGTTGATAATCCTGAAAGAATCCTTAGGAAGTCTCTGAGGTTAAATCTTCAACTGTTTTCGGATCACCGCTTAGAGCTAATTCTGTTCCTGAAAACCTTGCAGCTCTACAACAATCACAAGTTAACTTAAGAAATCCATTTAGAACTAGGTCGCTTAATGATTTAGATCAACTAGATTCAGAGTCTTCACTTTCATCCCCAGATAGAAGTGAACATCCTGGTAGTAGAGAAACTACACCACCTGATCTACATTTCCTATATAATTTAGGTGTCTCTCATCCAAGATCAGCTCAACAATCTATTGCTGGTCCATCCACATCTGTTCTTCATACATCCACTATCCAATCCACTCCATCCCAGCCCACTTTCCCTCTTATCAATCCACCACTTGTAAACCCCACACTGTTTCCACAACCTCCTATCATGGCAACATGGTATGCTCCTCTAGTCCTTCCTTTACCATTAGTCAATCTTCCATAGAACTATCAGTCCAAGATACCATTGTATGATGCCAGTAATTCTACTACTGCTTCACAACATGTGGATAAGATGAATGACTACTTTGACAGAAATTAAATTGATGATGAAACTGTCAAACTTAGATTATTTTCTCAGATTTTAGGGGGAGAAGTAAGAAAATGGTTCAAAGGCTTAACCCCTCACAGTATTAATGATCTCCAAGCCTTCCATCAGATATTCTTAAACAAATGGAAAGTTATAAAAAACCCTCTTCAAATACTTTCTGATTATAAGAATCTCCAAAGAAACACAGGTGAGAGTGTACAAGCTTACTGCACTAGGTTTAATAGTGTTTATAATGCCCTTCCCCCAGACTTAAAACCTCCACAAGGCTCAGCTTTAAACAAGTTTCCTAAAGGATTTGATCCTGGAATGGCCTATCAGCTGAGAGAGAGAGATCCTTTAACCCTCGAAGATATGCAAAAAGGAGCTCTTGCTGTGGAAGTTAATTTAATGGAGAAAAGAGCAAGAATGAGGAATGAGAAGAAAGTTTCCTTTAGAGAAGAACCTACATCTTCCACATCTAGCTCAAAGATGGAAAGAATGATGGAGGAGATGATGAAAAAGATGAGCATACTTGAGAGAGCACAAGCTAGTCAAAACCAAATAGCTCCTCAAAACAGAAATCAAAACCAAAATCATAATTTCAGAAGAAACCAACCTTAGAACAGACCAAGGGAGGATGATCAACAAATCACTCCTCCTTTTCATCAAAATTATGTGAGTGAGGTTGAAGAAACAAGCGAACAAATAGAGGAAGATGACATCAACATGCTGGGAGTAGATAATGATGATTTTGAATTTCATTACAATAGAAAACAAGGTCTATACACACCCTATGATGATAAAAGAGCTGAGGATGAAAGTTATTATCAATAAATGGAAAATTTCATCATAGAGACTCAAAAAGAATATGACCTTAGGAGTAAAAGCAATCAAGAAACTCCCAAAACTAAAACCTCTGAAAAATCCACACAAAGCAGCACTATAAATAAACCTAAAGTTACAAAGCAGAAAGACAAAACAGTGGCTGTAAATTCTAATAAAAATAAAGAGAAATGCACTCAAAACAATAAAAAACAGAGTGCAGATCTCAGTAGTGTTAGCACATCAGCTAGTACTCCTATTAAAACAATTCTAACCAATGTAAATAGAGGAAACTAGCAAACTGATTTTGCTGATAGAGTGGCTATTAATAAGGCTGAAACAAGCACTTTAAAGAATCATATGCCTTTTAGTTTGGAGCAGGAAATTGCCAGAATCAAAATCTCTATTCCTCTCACTGAATTAGCTGCCCAAGATGTATATAGATCTCAAATTTTGAAGGCTTTAAACATAGAAGAAAATAATGACACTGTCAATCTTAATGATGACCAGCCAGAGCTCATATTTGGTCCTAAGATTGAGGGTAGGTGTCAAGAGGGACCAGTTCCTCCTTTTTATGTTAGTTTAAATGTTCATGAAAAAATTTTGCACAACGCCATGCATGACTTAAGGGCCTCCCACAATTTAATGCCCAAAGCTGTAATGGAGAGCCTAGGCCTTGAGATCAATCGACCTTACAAAGATATTTACTCCTTTGACTCAAGCAGAGTGAAATGTTTAGGTTTAATCAAATACCTCTGTGTAAACTTAGCACAAATTCCAGCCAAATGTTTAGTAATGGATATTTTTGTGGCTGATGTACCCCCAAAATATGGTATGTTGTTATCAAGATCATGGGGAGCTAAGTTACAAGGAACAATGCAGATGAATATGACCTATGCGACCATCCTTGTTTTCAATCAGGCTAGAAGACTTTACAGGGAGTCCCATATGCAATACATGGTTACTAGCCAAGAGAGACCGCAAAACTCTCCCCTTTATTCTGTAAATACAGGCCTTGATTCATTTATCCTTTTTAACTATGAAACATTCACTGAACAAGTGACCTTAACTGACTTAATGGCAGATAGAGAGGAGGAGGAAGACAACATAGAAGTTTCAAAACAGTTTGCTAAACCAGAAAACTACAGCAAACAAAACACAGGTCTAGAGCTACAAATCATCCATCCCTTGCTTTTAAACCTTAACAGTCAAGAAAGCAGTCCTCAACACAATGAAAAACCTGAGGAAATAAAACAAATTCAATATAGTGCTGGTTTTCAAGAACAATCCGAAAGCACGCTTATTGAAGAGGATAGTAACCAAACTGATGAAACCGAAACTAGTCCTCTCTGGATTATGCACTTTGATGGATCTTGTACTAAGAGTGATGCAGGTGTGGGAGTGTGGCTTCGCAATATAATGAAAAATCATACTGAAGGGAATTCCTGCAAATTAAATTTTCAGTGCACCAATAACATAGCCGAGTATGAAGCCCTTCTTTTAGGCTTGCGTTTATTGAAGATATTAGGGGCCAAAAGAATAAAGGTTCATGGTGATTCTGAACTTATAATTAGGCAAGTGAATGGGGAATATACCGCAAAACATCCCAGAATTAGAGCCTATCGAAACGATGTCATGGATTTATTGAAAACATTCGACGAATTTAAACTAATTTTTGTCCCAAGAAACGAAAATATTCAAGCTAACGGTTTGGCTTTTACTGCTAGAACGTTCCTAACTCCTTATGAAATCAAACAATGCACAACTCAAATTTAATTCAGACCATCTGTCCCTGATAATGAAAAATATTGTCAAGTGTTTGATGGAGACAAACAAATAGAATACTTTCTGCAGTCCAAAAATGAATTTGAACTACCAAGTTCAGATTCAGAATATGAAATAGACTGTCCTAGTGAAGAAAATCTACTTGATGAAGAAGGAGAGTCTCTAGAGATGGCAGATGTAAATCTGTTGTCTAACAAACTTGAAAACACAACTGAAATTGTTGCAGAGTTAGAAAAAGAAGACTTAGAAACTCTACAGTCTAACAGTAAAAGTTTGCCAAAAGGTCTGGTCCCTTTAGAAGAGTTGTTTGATTTCAACGATGTGGCCAAAAAGCCAAAGCTGGAGCCTATGGAAACTAAAGTTGAAGAGTGTAATATAGGCAATGAACTAAAACCAAAGATGATCAAACTATCTAAGACTTTAACAGCTCATATCAAACTGAAATACATAGAGCTGTTTAAAGAATTTTCTGATGTTTTTGCATGGACTTATGAGGATCTAAAATCCTATGACACTGAAATAATTCAGAACAAGATACCTCTCAAGGAAAACCAAAAGCCATTTAAACAAAAACTATGCAGAATAAACCCTGTCCAGTTACCTTTGGTTGAGAAGGAAATCAAGAAAATGTATGAAGCTGGTATTATTGTCCCTATTAGATATTTAGAGTGGGTGTCTAATCTAGTGTCAGTTAGGAAGAAAACATGAGAGATTAGGCTTTGTATTGAATATAGAGACTTAAACAAAGCCTCATTGAAGGACAACTACCCTTTACCCAAGATGGATCATATTTTACAAAGGGTAGTTGGTTCTAAAAGAATTTCTCTGCTAGATGGCTACTCAGGATACAATCAGATTTTAGTACATCCTGGTGATCAACTAAAGACGGCCTTTACTACACCTTGGGGAACTTTCATGTATATGAAAATGCTCTTTGGTTTAATGAATGTTGGCGCTAATTTTCAGAGAGCCATGGATATTGCATTCTCGGAAGAATTGGGCTACTTCATCATTATTTACCTTGATGATGTCACTGTATTTTCCAAGACAGATGAAAATCACTTAGAAAACTTGAGAAACATATTCGAGAAATGCAGAAAGTTTGGAATATCTTTAAATCCAAAGAAAACACTATTTGGTCTCCAAGAAGGTAAACTTCTTGGGCACATCATATCAGAAGAGGGTATAAAGATAGACCCAAAGAGGATTGAGGCTATATTGCAAATCACTCATCCAAGAAACATCAAGGAACTTCAATCTTTCATTGGAAAGATAAATTTCTTGAGAAGGTTCATACCCAACTTGGCTGAACTCCTTAGAAACATTACAAACATGCTGAAAAAGGAACAAGGGGTTAAATGGACCTTAGAAGCAAAGAAATTTTTTGAGCTGGTAAAACAAGCATTAACCAAAACACTAGTTCTAATAAGTCCTAATTTTTCAAAATATTTTTACATTTTTTCATTTGCATCAAAACATACAATAGTTGTTGTCCTATTGCAGAAAAATCCACAGGGACAAGAGCAGCCCATTGCATTCTTTAGCAAGGCATTGAAAGATGCTCGTCTGAAGTACAACATTATGGAAAAACAAGCCTTTGCCTTAGTCAAAGCTTTACAAGACTTCAAAGTTTACATTTTTCACTCCCACATCATTGCCTTTGTCCCAAATTCAGTTGTGAAAGACATTCTAACACAGGACCCAGATGGTAAGAGAGGTAAGTGGATAGCTGTGATACTTGAATATGATTTAGAAATCAAGCCCACTAAACTCATTAAAGGCCAAGGACTAGCTAGATTAATGGCTGAATCAAATTTTGAAGTTTTTGATATAAATATGATAAATGCTTTAGATTAACAAGAGGAATTCTCAACTCCCATTGTTGAAGACCATTTTATGAATTCCTCTTGGTATGCTGATATTATATATGTTTTGTTTAATTTGAATACACCTCCTAGTTTATCAAAAACAAAGGCAAGGTTTTTAAAGTTAAAAGTTGTAAACTATTGCATTATAGATAAATGTCTTTATTGGAAAAATGAAAGTGGGATATTGCTTAAATGTTTGCCTGAGAATGATGCAGAGAAGGTTAAGCACGAATTCCATGAAGGAGAATGTGGATGCCACCTCTACTGGAAGACTACAGCCAACAAAATCCTTAGAGCTGGTTACTGTTGGCCCACACTCTTTCTAGATATCCATAAGATGATAATTGCCTATCATAAATGCCAACTTTTTGAAGGCAAAAGAAAGTTGCTTCCCCTACCTCTGCATCCAATCACTATCAAAGCTCCTTTTCAACAGTGGGGACTTGACTTCATAGGAGAAATCCATCCACCCTCATCTACCTAGCATAAATGGATTCTCACTGCAACTGACTACTTCACCAAATGGATAGAAGCCATCCCTTCTAGACAAGCCAATGATTTTGTCATCATAAAATTCATTGACACTCATATCATCTCTAGATTTGGCTATCCTAGGAAGATCATCACTGATAATGCTGTAGCATTTGGATCTAAGAAGATGGTTGAATTTTGTCACAAATATCATATTACATTGGGTCATTCTAATACTTACTACCCACAAGGTAATGGGCTGACAGAATCCTGAAACAAGAGTTTGGTAAACATAATCAAGAAGTTGTTGGAGGACAACAAGAAGCCTTGGCACAAAAAGCTAGTACATGCACTATGGGCTGACAGATTGACACTTAAGAAATCTATTGGAATGTCACCCTATCAACTTTTGTATGGAATAGATGCAATTTTTCCAACCAGCCTAGGTGTACTAGTTATAAAGTTGATCCAAGAAGTGCAGTATGAAGACAATGACATGATCAGAAGGATAAATCGGACCATACATCTTCAGCAAACTAGAGAGGATGTTTACAATAGAGCATTACAAAAGCAAGAGAGCATCAAGAAGCTTTTTGATAGAAGAACAAAGGCCTATAATTTCAATGTTGGTGACAAAGTATTAAAGTGGGACTCAAGGAGAGAAGACAAGGGAAATCATGGGAAATTTGATAACCTATGGCTTGGCCCTTATCTCATTTATTCTACTGTTGGTAATAATGCTTATTTCTTGCAGGAGTTGAATGGAGATGAACTGTTTGGGGGTCCTGTCAATGACAGGATGCTCAAACATTATTTCTCTTGATCCTATCATGTTTGGAAGCCTTTTTATATTTTTTCTCATTATAAATATTTTATCCATCATTGCATTCAAAGTTAGAAAAATAAAAAAATACAAAAACAATAGAAAGAGAAAAGAGGGTAGATTGTGAAAACAAGAAAGGTATAGCCCCATACCAAAAAAGAGAAACAAAGTCTGAAAGTGTGCAAGCTTAAATTCCACTCCTAAAAGAAACACACTCCTAGTTAGTCATCCAGTCTAATCATGACTAATTAGTTTTAAATTTACTACTAATAGGTTAGTGAAATTAGATTTTCCAAGAAGCTTAATCTTGGCTTATCAGTTAGGTAGATTAAGATAGAAAATAAAGGTTCAAACAAGCTCAAAATCTGAACCTACAAATTCCAAAACAAATAATGACTCTAATCTGTTTAAATCCTGAGTCAAAGATAGAAGTAAACTGGTTCTAATAAACCCAAAACTTGAACCATAGAACAAAGAAAAAATGGCTCAAAAAAAGTCAAAACAGAGCTAAAGAAAAGAGAAGGATGTGCTTAAAAAATTTCAGATCTTAAGCCTTCACCATTTTGATTTAATTTTCTGCAAATAACAATCTATGTGCAGCTTTTTTTTATGCCAT
Source organism: Pinus albicaulis (assembly GCA_034641835.2). Taxonomy (NCBI): domain Eukaryota; kingdom Viridiplantae; phylum Streptophyta; class Pinopsida; order Pinales; family Pinaceae; genus Pinus; species Pinus albicaulis. The sequence continues at coordinate 27,504 of JAXQQM020059973.1, forward strand.
AGATCAGCAACAAGTTAGACTATTCAATCCTTACTTGTATGCTTTTAAATTTCTTGTTTCAGAATTTAGAGAATAAAAATCTGTTGGACAGTCTAATCCCAACAGATGGTAGTTAGGTAGAGAAATTTATGAACTCAACTATTTAATCTGAGTTCATGGAGAAATAAGAAGTAGACTTAGATTAATTTTATGTTTTCAAAAAGAATAAAATGTTTGTAAAAGAGTTTGCCAATCCAAATGCACTCACGGCTGCTAACATTATCAAAATAGAAAAATATTAGCCAAGTGAAGAAATTTGCAGCCCAATCGATGAGGCATTGATCAGCCTCCCAGAGAATACAAGTATGAAGTTATTGACACCTTCAAGAAGATGCCATCCCCATGTGGAGCCACTGTTAGCCACCTACAAAAATTTTCATATCAAATGGTGGCTAAATCATGTTTTAAGCCTTCAGGAAACAATTTTTATTGCCAAATCTTGAAGTCTTGTGAAGATGACTTGCCCTTGAATTAATCTTCACTGTTGTTTCTTTCTCAATTCTGAAAATATGTTGTTTTCCTGAAGAAAATACTGCTGCAAAAATCCATTTTTCCCTCATTTTCCCCTCCTAACACTCATAATTAACCTCCATTTCATCACCTTTTTCCCCATGAAATTCCTCTATCTTCCCTCATTTCCCTTCTTCCCTTCATAAAAACCCCTTTGATAAGGTTTGAAACTCCTATTTTACCTTATCGGAAGCTTCCAAATCCTTTGAAAAACCTTGAAAAATCATAAAAAACCCACTTTTTCATTATAGGACTTAAGCCCTTTTGGCCCCAGCCCCCAAACCACTTCCCCACCATATAACTTGTGCTCAGGACCAAGAGTTAAAGTCCTAAGCGCTTATCGCAATCGGAGTTGTGCGATGGACGCATTTCTTTGTTTAAAGGAAAGGTCCCAATGCGATTGGCTCCTTTTTTATAAACTCTCGATCCCTTGCTTCCTTCACATAACCCAGTGCCCGCAATCAAGTGCTAAAGCATTATATAAAACCCTCCTCGATGCGAATTTCCCTTTGTATTTTATAAAATACCCCATTTTTTCATATTATAAAGAGTCCTGATGGTTCATTGGTTGGGCGAACCTCCACCGTTGATCTTAAACCAATCAACGATCGACAAGATCTCGCATCGGAGACTTCCATTGGGCGCGTTTAAATATTTTATTGCCCCTTCCCTATTGGCGATATTCCGATGGCTTCTCAGTCGTCGATCTTCCCCGCTAGGCCCAGATCCGATGGCCCACATTGCTCCATCCTAAAGCCCATCCCTCCACCTTTGGACCTCCACAGGCAAATCTCTATCGTCGATCTGATCCTCAGATCAAAGACCCTCGTTCAATCGCATCAGATATTTTCTTTGCACCTTTCCTCTCTCCTCCTCCAATTGTATCTGGGTCGTTCGTACACTAAGATCTGACGGTCCAGATCAATCCTCGCAACCTTTGATAAATTCATAAAAACCTGCTTTATAAAGTTTTTCGGCGAATCTCCGCCGTTGATCTTTGTAGATCAACGGCCCGCATTAACCCAAATTCTGCCCGCCCCTCACCCAATATTTTATTCCTTTAATCCCAAGATTCGATCTGGGCCATTCGTTCCATTCATCCAATGGTCCAAAATCATCTCGATAGGCCCAACTCCTTTGGGTCCTACCCTTCCCAAATCAAATCTCCGTCGTTCATTCCTTGATCTGATGGTCTAGATCAAAACCGCTCAGACACAGCCCCACCTTTTATCGCTCGAGCATTTATTCTCCATCGCGCTCTCTCCACGACCGCCCGATCTAAGACCTCGGATCTGACGGCCGACGCGTAGTTTCGCGTGATTTTAAGCCCGAAAGATAATGTTTCAAAATTATGCAATGAGGGTGGTTTTAAAAGGCCACATGTCGGCCAGTAATGCATATCGCATTCAAAATGTTAAAACCGTCTTCCTCCCTTTTTGCAGTGCGAAACTAGTGGTTTCTTTGGCCGAAACAATTTTCCCCATTTACACTGTGTTTTCTTCTGTGTGATCTCCATCGTTGATCTCTAAGATCCAACGGCTCGCATTTAATCTTGTTGTTTTTTCATTGCCCTCCACCCATCCTCCAATGGATTTCATCGATCAACCTTCGTCGTTGATCTCCGTGGGCTAATCTAATCCAACGGCCTAGGATCGTTCGGAAACCCAAAAATTCCTTTCAACACATTTTTCCTCCGCCAAAGGTATTTTCCTATTTTTCTTCGCATTTTCGCCTATTTTATTATAATGTTTCCCCTCTACATTATATTACCCTGATCAATCATGACCGTTGATCTCTGCAGATCAACGGCCTGGACTTAATTTTCCCACCGTTTATCCAACCGCCTCCCATCTGACCCCCGCAAAGAAATCCTCACCGTTGGATGCTTTCATCCAACGGCTGCGATCTAACCTTAGCCTCTGAAGAAGTTTTAACCTTCCTTGTAGGCTTTTTCTAATTTTTCTTTGATTGTGTAGGTTTTAATAGTTTTTCAATTATTGTAAAAGAAAATTGAAGGCCAGGGATGACGATCCCCCAAGCCTTTATTAATCAAAGAGTATCATTCCACAGGGTTCAACACCATGTTTCATCTGTGCCTCATGAGCATTGATGCCATTTTAAAACCCTCTGCACACCTGCACATCAACAAGACACGGCAAAACTAAATCAATCAAACAGTATTAGTGTTAAATGATTTAGTCATAGCAGAGATGAAGACTTGAAGATTGTTTATACAGTTTTGAGGGATTACGACCCAAATCAAATCTCTAAACACCTAATCCATCCAATTAAACATAGTTTGAAGAATAGAAGATAGAATTTAGGCCTAATTAAGCCTAACACATAGAATCAAATCAAATTAACAGTGTTTAAAGAAAAGCAATAATATCTATCAGCCCGAGAAAGCCTCCACTGCCACATCAGAGGCTAATTGAATCCTCTCAGCTACCAAAAGCCACCTGCAGCCTCAAAGCATTCAAAAGAGGCCATAGTTATTACCAGAGTAGAAGATATTTTCATCAATACAGTTGAACAGTTAATTCAACCAAAGGAACTTATTGTAAACTGTCAGCAGAGTTATTACAAGGATAACGAAGGACCTTAAAGTCAACCAAAATCTTCCCAGCAAGCTTAATACTTAATGTAAAACAATTAATGCAGAGGAATATCTGAAATTTTCTCCATTCATCCCCTCAAAGGCCGAGAAACATTAATCTGTATTAATTGAACCTAGAAGATCTTTTATCCCATCCCACCTCCTCATTTCTTCTACAAATACTTCTGTAGAAGATGAGATAATGTTGGTCACTGCATATCTGTTGCCTGTAAATAGTTTACTGAAGTTGCTGTAAGCTCTGTTTGTAAATGAAGATACCTAAGTTGAGATGAGAAGTTTTAAGCTGTAGAGACCCACTAGACTTGATGATTGTAACTGGTTTGAAGCACTAAAATACAAACTGATTTATGGGATCCTGATCTATGTCAATGGTGATGTTTTTCTTATTGTAAATTTTTATTTTATTTCTGTTTCCGTTCTGCCCATCTTCTCTGATAAAGAACAGCAATTATAGAGTTAGTATTTACTGTCAAAGGTACCCTCCTCTTACTGATAAGCTTTATCTACATGTTTTCTTCCAAAATTGTGTATTTAAGAATGATTTAATACAGTCCAAGAAGTTAGGAATGCTGGCGTTCCCTCGTCCTACTGTATAAACTAAAAATTGTTCTTGAATGTTATTTTCAGTTTCTGCTGAGAAAAGTTAAACTAGGGAAGTATATGGTGAGCCCTGTCCTCTAGTTTTATCTCCAAAGGTTGTCTGAAAATTTCCCTAAGAGTATGTTGAAAGTAGGCTAGGTTCAAAGTCCTTACCTAATCTTAGACTATTCTTTGTTATCTTATGTGTTGTCTTGATAAGTCTGCTAAGTAAAGCTGAACTAGGGAAGTTTATGGTGAGCCCTGTCCTCTAGTCTCTTCTCCAACAGTTGCTTTGAAAAGTTGCCCTTAGAATATGCTGAAAGCAGGATAGGTTCAAAGTCCTTACTTGATCTTAAGCTATTATTTTTCGTGTTTTAAATGTTTTCTATTGAAATTGCATCAAAAGCAAGCTAGTTTCAAAGTACTTACCTGATCTTAGATTACTTTTATGTCTTTCTTAAGTGTATGCCGAAAGCAGGATAGTTTCAAAGTACTTACTTGATCTTAGGCTGTTCTTTGTTCTTCATTTGTTTAAATTCCCCTTCTTATTGTTTCACTTCATTCCATAAAATCAACTTTAAAAGAGATCCTTAGACATAGATGACTTGCCCCATGGACCACTCTTGAACCTTGGTGTTTCAATTAAATCCTACTCTGACTCCATAGCCCAATGGATTGAAGCTTTTTCTTGCCTATCTTCTTAGTTGTATCAATTTTCACTTTCATCCACCTTCACCCTTCATTTAGACTTCCTTCACCTTCACATATCTTTGCCCAACCAAAACAAAAAAAAACCTTGTTCTTCATAACTATCCTAATATCACATTCAAAAGCTTTAAAGATAAATCAATCTTTGCACTTATAGAGAGATCCCTCTCTAGATTCCGAAGGGCTAGATCCTAGAATCCCAAAGTGGTTCAAGTGTTCTCCTCACAGCTTCAGTCCCACCAATCTGCTGAAATTACGGGGAGCTAACATTTCTGGCGACTCCACTGAGGAGTGTCTGAGTTAGTAAGAAACTAAAGTACACCTTAAGACACTAGAAAGTCTTTGATTCAAGAACATTGTTCAGTGAGTACAAGTAGCCTTTTTCAAGCACTACCAAGTAAACGGTAATCATGATAAAAATTATTTGAATCAGTGACAAACTAAGGAAACCTTAGGATTCTCATATGAACTTATCAAACCTTGAAGGATCACCTAGCTTAGCCATAAGAGTAAACTTCCCTTGTCTCATCACCGTAGCTAACTGTTGAAACAAATTTAGGACACTCTTAGAACCCATAGGATTGAAATAACTCAGAAAACCCAAAAATATTTCATATTGGTATTCAAATAAACATGGTGGTGGACCATCAAACCTTTTACATCCAAAAGAGCTAAAACTTTCCACCTGGTGACTCCACAATCCTAAACAGACCTTAAGGCTCCACTGGGAAGACCCATTATCATAATAACATCATTTAAACTCAGTTAGAGGACTTTAGGATTAAAATTTTTCTTATTTTAAAAGGATCATTTAGCCTCTTAAAGATTGTCATATTTGGTTAGACTTTTCTTGTTTAGTTGGGTCTGAAAAACACAGCATAGTGGCTCCTAGAAAGATTCATACTAGAGACTACCCTGACCCTAATCCCCCTGAAATATTTGATAATCCTGAAAGAATCCTTAGGAAGTCTCTTGAGGTTAAATCTTCAATTGTTTTCAGATCACCCCTTAGAGCTAATTCTATTCTTGAAAACCTTGCAGCTCTACAACAATCACAAGTTGACTTAAGAAATCCATTTAGAATTGGGTCGCTTGATGATGTAGATTAGCTAGATTCAGAGTCTTCACTTTCATCCCCAGATAGAAGTGAACATCCTGGTAGTAGAGAAACTACACCACCTGATCTACATTTCCTATATAATTTAGGTGTCTATTATCCAAGATCAGCTCAACAATCTATTGCTGGTCCATCCACATTTGTTCTTCATACATCCACTGTCCAAACCACTCCATCCCAACCCACTTTCCCTATTGTCAATCCACCCCTTGTAAACCCCCCACTGTTTCCACAACCTCCTATCATGGCAACATGGTATGCTCCTCTAGTCCTTCCTTTACCATTAGTCAATCTTCCTTGGGACTATCAGTCCAAGATACCATTGTATGATGCCAGTAATTCTACTACTGCTTCACAACATGTGGATAAGATGAGGGGTAAAGGTGTAAGTAGGTTGAAAATGGTTCAGCTAATAAGATAAGCAAGAGACTGCTTCAATCCATTGGGCTATGGAGTCATAAAGGATTTAATTGCGCAACAAGTTTCAAAGGTGGTCCATGGGGCAAGTCATCTATGTCAAAGGATTCCTTAGATTGATTAGACGAGATGGAAACATAAAAAGTGTTGTGAAAGAAGCAAACACACAAGAAAAACAAAGGACAGCCTAAGATCAAGTAAGTACTTCTAAACTATCATGCTTTTGGCATGCACTTAATAGAAAGACACGAAGTAACCTAAGATCAGGTAAGTACTTTTAAACTAGCCTGCTTTTGATATACTTTCAAGAGAGAACAAAAAAAAAAAAATATCTTAAGATCAAGTAAAGACTTTTAACTTAGCCTGCTTTCAACATATTCTCAAAGGAAAACATTTATGATGAACATAAAAAGTAGTCTAATATCAGGTAAGTACTTTTAAACTAGCCTTCTTTCAACATACTCTTAAGGGAACTTTTCAAAGCAACTGTTGGAGATAAACTAGAGGACAGGGCTAACCATAAACTTCTCTAGCTCAACTTTAATTAGCAGACTTCTCAAGAACATTTAAAGACAAAATCTCAAGTTGTACTCAGGAAATATGGGCTTGCCAACACTTCACTGGTTATACTCTATTGAATTACCTTCAAATTAACAATCAGCAGAAAACATAAAGGATAAAGATTTATCAGTGAGATTTAGGGTACTTTAGAACTAAAGCCTATCTATATTTGTTGTTCTTTATTAGAGAATAGTGGACAGAATGAAAACATAAAGAAAAATGACAATTACATTGAGAAACACATCACCATTGACATAGACCAGGATCCCATGAATCATCTTGTGTATTTGATGTTCAAACCAGTTACCATCTTCAAGTCCAGTGGGTCTTTACAGCTTCAAACTTCTCATCTCAGCCTATCTTTCTTCTATTACAATACAGAGCTTCAGCAGCCTCAAAAACTATTTACAATTAAAGTGTATTCAGAGACCAACCTCTATATTGTCTTCTACAGAAGTATTTATAGAAGAATGAGGAGGTGGAGTGTAAGAAAGAGTCTTTTGTGTAATTAATATAGAGTAATGGTTTCTCGACCTTTGAGAGGCCTAAGGGAGAAAATTACAAATTTTTGTCTCTATTTTAATCAACTTTACATTAAATTTCATCACCTTCAGTGACTTTTGTTGACTTTGGGGGCTTTTGGTAGGTTGGTAGTTAATTCTGAGCTGTCTCTAGAAATATCTCTGACTGTGCAATTGATTTGTAGTCTTTTGAGGGAAAAAAGTGTAGGTGGCATTTTGAGGAGTTATAGCCTCAATGATGTGGCATTCGGAGGCTTCCTTTATTGATTTTTTTGTCCCGGTGGCTTTAAACATTGATTAGGCCCTAATCCTTTCTTTAAGGCCTTTGAAAACATCTTCGGAGTCTTTAAACTTTATATGTTGATAGTATTCACTTGATTTGGCTTTAGTCATATGCCTTTTGCCCTTTTCAACTGAATTAGGATTTGGTGCTTTAAGTCAACTCCTTTAACTGTAGGGTTAATCTCTTAATCTTCAGCTTTTGATATTTAACCCTTTATATTGTGTATAAACCTTTAAACTGTAAGATTATGCCTTTAATCTTCAACCTTATGCATTAATCCTTCCATCTTTTATGCGTGATCTCTTCTCTGTTGTGAACAGGTACCTTGGCGTGTTGAGGGTTATTTTTGAATAACTCATGTTTATAAAACATGGATGAAAATCTTGAATGTACATCCTGGAAGCTTTATTCAGCAGCATTTTAGGCTTCATAGTTGGGAAATCTTCAGCCGCGCTCCTTATTAAACCACGAGAAGGCTCTTGACCTTAAAAACTATTATCAAAACCTGCAAAAACCACAAATTTATTATAAAATCCTGCGAGGGAGGGAAAAACTTCATGCAGAGGCCGTCGGAGGCAGAGGAGAAGTGAAAAAGGGTGAATATGTAGGCGAAAGAGGTTTTATGAAGAAAATAGGCAAAAATCCGGTTTAAAATGGATTTTGGCGCGAATCTAGGAAAAGTGGTTTTCGAAATACCATGGGTGGTCTTCGCATTCGATTTAAGTGGTAAGTGTTTTTCGACGAATCAAACGTGATCCAATTGTATCGCACCACCTGGCCTTTTCAATACTGCCAGTATCGCGTGACTTTGGAGTGTTAAACTCCGGACAGCGAAATTGTGCGATATGCGATGACAACCGTTGGATGAGGGGGAAGAGATCTAACGGTGCAGATCGAGCATAATAGGAAAGGTGCGTGGGCGAGAGCTCTGGTGGGAGACAGGTGGCAGCGTGTGATTGGTTGGGCTCTTTATGCAGTGGATGGTAGGCCCCGGCGGAGTTGGGTTGTCGGGTTTGATGAGAACCATTAGATCTATAAGATCTACAGTGTGGATTTGATGCGGAGGATGGAGGAAAAGGTAGGGGGCGAGAGATCAAAGGATGGGAGAAGAGGCATGATAGTCGTTGATCTTTAAAGATCAATGGTTGGGATTACTTTGTAAAGGGACAAGGCAGGGATGAGGGAAAAGAGGAAAAGGCATGGTTTTATGTGAGAACACAAAACCAAGGGCGGAGAAAAGAAGGGCTAGGGGGTTAAGGACTTAGCGCTGGGCAATGGTCATATGGAGGGGAAAGGTGAGAGGAGGGGAGGGCTTATCGCATCGGCAGGGGAAGGTTTATAAAGAAAATGCGGGCTTTTAGTGGAAATGCCGATGCGATGAGAATGCCCGATGCGATGGGGCTAGTGCTTGGTCGCGGGCATAGGTTATATGGTGGAAGGGGCTGGGGCTCAAACCCAAAGGGGCTTAAGGCCCAGATTTTATGAAAAGGCAGATATAGGCTTTACAAAGAAGGTTTTTTAGCTTTTTAAAGCTTTCGATAGGCAAAAGAGGTTCTTAAGCCATTACAAAGGGTTTTTAATGATTTAAAAGGGGATTTTTATGAAATGAAAGATAATTTTGAAGGTTTCTGAGAATAATGGAGGGAAAATTAGAAGGAGAAAAGGGGATTTTTCGAGGAAAATGAGGAGTTTTAAGGGGAAATGAGGGCTATGAAATGATGAAAATGGGGCTGCTTTAGAAAACAGTTTTGAAGGGAAAAGTAGATTTCTTGGTGTATTTTTGGAGGGAACAGCACTGTTTTTAAGGCACAGTAGTTAAGGAACAACAATTAGGGAATAGCAACATTTAAGAATGAATGATTTTCTATGAAAATGATCTCTTGAAGGCTCAAGGATTGTTTTAGCCATCATTTGCTTATGACAAAATTTACTAATGGCTAGTAGTGGCTCCACTTGGGGATGGCAGCTCCTTGGAGGTGTCAAGAAATTCATATTTTGATCTCTAGGATGCATACCTGTGCCTTTATCCATTGACAATCTTTCTCCACTGATCATGCTACTTTGAAAAAAATGATCAATATTTTATATCAGCAAACAAATTTTTCCCAATCATGCTACCTACACAGCCTACTTCCTAACATTTTTTCTTCAGAAAGTGCATTTGGACTTGCAGACCTTAAACATCAACATTTTTTTTTTTTGAAAGCAGGAATAACTAATCTAAATCTACCCTTATTTCCACCATGAGTTCAGATTAAACAGTTGAACTCATAAATTCTCTACCTAAGCTACTATCTGTCAGGATTAGACTGGCTGGCAGATTTTGTTCTCTATTTTCTAAAATAGAAATTGAAAATACAATCAAACTAGGATTAGGCTGTTTGATTTGCTATAATGTCTATGGCTGTACGTACAAGCTGCACATAGAATTTATTTGTAGAAATTTAAAACAAACTATGAAGGCTTTAGATCTAAAAAATAAACAACATCCTTCATTCTTTCTTTAAGCTCTGGTTTTGGTCTTTTTAGAGCTGTCTTCTTCTCTTGGTTCAAATTTTGAACATATTAGAACCAATTCTTCATCAAAATTACAGGTTCAGGATTTTAGTTTGTTTGAACCACTTTTTTTCTATCCTAATATATTCTACTGATAAGCCAAGATTGAACAGTTTGGAAAATCTTCTTCACTAATCTATCAGTAGAAAATTTAAATCTATCTTAGTCATGATTAGGCTGTATGACTAAAATAGCAGTGTTGTTTTTGGTAGTGGCATTTAAGCTTTCACACTTACAGAATTTCTCTTTTTGGGTATGGGGTTGTACCTTTCTCTTTTTTTCTGCCCTCTTCTCCTTTTTTATTGTTTTTGTATTTTTCTTTTTTAAAATTGAAAAGAAGTGTTATATACAATGAAAAAAAAGCCTTGAAATTAAAAATATCAATCAACAGAAATAATGTTTGAGAACCCTACCATTGACAGGACCTCCAAAGTACTCAGTTCCATCCAGTTCTTGCAGAAAAAATGCATTGTTTCCAATAGCAGATTGGATAAGATAAGGGCCTTGCCATAAGTTATCAATTTTTCCATGTTTGCCCTTATCTTCTCTTCTTGAATCCCATTTCAAAACTTTGTCACCGACCTTGAAATCACTTGTCTTGGTTCTTTTTTCAAACAGCTTCTTGATGTTTTCTTGTAGTTGTTGTGCTCTAATGTATGCTTCTTCCCTGGCTTGTTGTAGATGTATGGTCTGGTTTATTCTTCTTGTCATATCATTATCTTCAGACTGTACTTCTTGGATCAGCTCCATGACTGGCACTCCTAAACTGGTTGGAAATATTGCATCTGTTCCATAAACTAGCTAATAAGGAGACATTCCAATTGACTTCTTAACTGTCAATATGTCTGCCCATAAAGCATGTACTAGCTTGCTGTGCCATGATTTCTTGTTATCTTCCAGCAACTTCTTGATAATGTTTACCAAACTTTTATTTGATGATTCTGCCAACCCATTACCTTGAGGGTAATAAGCTATGGAATGGACTAATATGATTTGATATTTGTGACAGAATTCTACTATCTTTTTAGACCCAAATGCAGCAGCATTTTCAGTTATGATCTTTTTGGGACAGCCAAATCTGGAAAACATATGGTTTTCAAGGAATGAGATGATGACTAAGTCTGTGGCATTCCTAGAGGGGATGGCTTCTAACCACTTGGTAAATTAATCTGTTGTTGTGAGGATCCATCTATGTTGGGCAAATGAGGGAGGATGAATTTCCCCAATGAAGTCTAGACCCCACTACTGAAAAGGAGCTTCAACAGTGATTGCTTGCAGAGGTAAGGGAAGAAGATTTCTTTTTCTTTCAAAGATTTGGCATTTGTGGCAGGCAATAATCATTTTATGGACATCTTGAAAGAGGGTGGGCCAGTAATAGCCAGCTCTAAGGATTTTTTTGGCAGTTGATTTCCAGTAGAGGTGGCCTCCACATTCTCCTTCATGGAACTCATGCTTGATCTTATTTGCATCATTCTCAGGCAAACATTTAAGCAATAATCCACTAGAATTTTTCCAATATAAACATTTATTCAAAATGCAGTAATTTACAGCTTTTAACTTTAAGAATCTTGCCTTTTTTTTAGATAAACCAGGAGGAACATTAAGATTGAGAAAAACATACAAAATCTCAGCATACCAAGATGAATTTAGAAAATGATCTTCAATAATTGGAGTTGAAAACTCCTCCTATTCATCTAATGCTTTAAACATGTTTATATCAAGGGCTTGAAAGTTGGATTCAGCCATAAGTTTTGCTAGTCCTTGACCTTTTATGAGCTTAGTGCGTTTGATTTCTAAGTCATATTCTAAAATTACAGCAATCCACTTTCCTCTTTTTCCATCTGGATCTTGGGTCAATATGTCTTTCACCACTAAATGAGGCACAAATGCTATTATGTGAGAGTGTAAAATGTAAAATCTAAGGTCCTTTAAGGCTTTGACTAAGGCAAACGCTTGTTTTTCCATTATGTTGTACTTCAGAGGTGCATCCCTTAATGCCTTGCTGAAAAATGCAATGGGCTGCTCTTGTCCATTCAAATTCTTCTATAATAGGACAACAGCTACTGTGTGTTCTGATGCAAATGAAAAAATGAAGAAATATTTTGAAAAATCAGGACTGATAAGAACTGGTGTTTTTGTGAGTTCTTGTTTTACCAGTTCAAATGATTTCTTTACTTCTAGGGTCCATTTAATTCCTTCTTCTTTCTTAAGCATGTTTGTTATGTTTATAAGGAGTTCAGCTAGATTCGGTATGGACCTTCTCAAGAAATTAATCTTTCCAATGAAAGATTGAAGTTCCTTGATGTTTCTGGGATGGATGATTTGCAATATACGATCAATCCTCTTTGGGTCTATCCTTATTCCTTCATCTGATATGATATGCCCAAGAAGTATGCCTTCTTGGAGACCAAACAAATTTTTCTTTGGATTCAAGGACAGTCCAAATTTTCAGCATTTTTCAAAGACTTTTCTTAAGTGTATTAGCTGCTCTTCATCGGTTTTAGAATAAACAGTTATATCATCCAAGTAAATCACAATGAAGTAACCTATTTCTTCTAAAAATTCAATATCCATGGCTCTCTAAAATGTGGCACCAGCATTCATTAAACCAAAGGGCATTTTCAAATACATGAAAGTACCCCAAGGTGTAGTAGAGGCTATTTTAATTTGATCATCAGGATGTACCAAAATTTGATTGTAACCTGAGAAGCCATCTAGCAAAGAAATTCTTTTGGAACAAACTACCTTTTGTAAAATATGATCCATTTTGGGCAAAGGGTAGTTGTACTTTAGTGAGGCTTTGTTTAAGTTTCTAAAATCAATGCAAAGCCTTATCTCTCCTGTTTTCTTCCTAACTAATACAAGATTAGACACCCACTCTCAGTATCTAATAGGGACAATAATTCTAGCATCATACATTTTTTTTATTTCTTTCTCTACCATAGGTATTTGAACAGGGTTGATTCTACACAATCTTTGTTTAAAAGGTTTCTGATTTTCTTTTAGAGGTATTTTATGTTGAATTATTTCTGTATCATATGATTTCAGCTCTTCATAGCTCCATGTAAACACATCAGAAAATTCCTTAAAGAGCTCAATGTATTTTAGTTTAATGTGAGCTGGCAAAGTTCTAGACAGTTTGATTAATTTTGGCTTTTCCTCACTACCTATGTATCATTCATCCACTTCAGTTTCTATGGGTTCCAGTTTTGGCTTCTTGGCCACATCATTCAAATCAAATAATTCTTCTAAGGGGACCAACCCTTTTGGCAAGCTTTGGTCTTTGGATTGCAGCACCTCTAAGTCTTCATCTTCTAAATATGTGCTAACTTATGTCATATGTTGGGGTTCATTTGTTAACAGATTTATTTCTGCAATCTCTGGAGGCTTTTCTTCTTTAGTAAGTTGGTTTTATTCATTAGTACAGTCTTTATCATAATCTGAATCTGAGCTTGATGTTTCAAATTCATTTTTGGACTGTAGGAAGTCTTCTATTTGTTTATCTCCATCAAAAACTTGCCAATATTTTTCATTATCTGGGACAGCTGGTCTAAATTTGACTTGGGTGGTGCATTTCTTGGTTTCATAAGGTGTCAAACAAGTTCTAGCAGCAAAGGCTAAACCATTGGCAAGGACATTTTGGTTTCTTGGGACAAAGATAAGTTGAAATTCATCAAAAGTTTTTAATAAATCCATGGCATCATTTCTATAGGCTCTAAGTCTGGGGTGTTTGGCACTATATTCCCCATTTACTTGCCTAATAATCAACTCTGAATCCCCATGAAATTTTATCCTTTTGGCCCAGAATTTTTTCAATAAATGCAGGCCTAAAATGAGAGCCTCATACTTAGCTATGTTGTTAGTACAGTGAAATTTTAATTTATAGGAATGCCCCTCAGCATGATTGTTTTGAGTGTTGTGTAACCATATGCCTGCTCCTGCATCATTTTAGTGCAAGACCCTTCAAAATTCATCTTCCAAAGAGGACTGTTTTCAGATTTTTCATTTATTTTATTGTTGTCCATTTTGTTTTGTTCATCATTCTGCTTTGTACAAGGGTCTGCACTATGTTTTTTTGTGTTTTGTTCCTCAAGGTTTTCAATGTCTTGAGGTTTTACTCTTTGATTTTTATGATCTGTGTTATGCTTATGATTGTTTTTAACTTCAAGAACTTTAACCTGTTTGCTGTAAATTTCTAAATCAGCAAACTATTTTTTAATTTCCTCTTTGTTTTCCTCTTTATCCATGACTGTAACTATGTTTTCATGTGAAGTGATTACAGCATTTGATGATTTTTCATTGACCAACTCTTGCTCTTTAGGAATATTATCATTGAAAATAATGAAAGAGTCAACGTCGGTGTGTATGGAGTAAAGAGGAGAGTTCTCTGGTCTTTCTTGACTACTCACCATTTATTTCATTTGTGTTTTCCTATAGAGTCTTCTAGGTTGACTGAAGACAGGGATGGTGGCATAAGTCATATCCATCTGCATAGTGCCTTGTAACTTAGCACCCCATGACCTTGAAAGAAGCATGCGATATTTGGGGGGTATATCAGCCACTACAATGTCCATCACTAAACTCTTGGCTGGTATTTGGGCTAAGTTAACATAGAGGTCTTTTATTAAGCCTAGGTATCTCACCCTACTAGAATCAAAGGAATATAAGTCTTTGTAGGGTCTAGTCACCTCTAAGCCTAATCTTTCCATTATTACCTTGGGCATGAAGTTGTGTGATGCTCCGTATTCAAGCATGGCATTGTGAAAAATATTGCCATGGATGTTTAAGCTAATGTAAAATGGAGGGGTAGTTCCTTCTTGAAATTTTCCTTCAATTTTTGGTCCAAATATGAGCTTTGGGCTATCATCATGTAAGTTCATTGTGTCATGAACATCATCTATGTTCAAAACTTTCAAAATCTGACCTCTATATGCATCTTGAGTGACTAGTTAAGTGAGTGGGACAGAGATTTTTATTTTAGAAATTTCATTCTCTAAGTTGAAGGGAATCTGGTTTTTCAAAACGTTTGATTCAGCCCTGTTAGTCACTCCTTGTTCAGCAAAATCAGCTTGTTGATTTTTAGTATTTACAGCAGTTAGAATAGTTTTTTCAGGAGAATTAGTTGAGGTCCTAGTGCTACTGGGTTAACACTCTATTTTTCATTGGCTTGAGTGCTTTTCCCTCTGTTTAAATCAGAATTCACAGCCACTATTTTTTTATTTTCAACTGTCTTTTTGGGTTCATTTTCAGGGCTGTTTTTGGCAGATTTATTAGAGGCTTTATTTCTGGGAGTCTCTTGATTCTTTTTACTTCTCAGGTCATATTTTTTAGGTGATCCTATGATGGCATTTTCAGAGTATCGTTCATAATAATCAGTTTGTGGTCTTCTATCATCATAAGGTGTATATAGACCTTGTTTTCTTTCATGGAAGAAATCAGAATCTTCATTGCTTACTCCCAGCATTTTTATGTTGTCATCCTCTATTTGTTGATTGATTTCTTCATCCTCATTCACATAGTTTTCTTGAAAAGGAGGTCTGATCTATTGATCATCCTCTCTTTGTCTATTTTGAGGTTGATTTCTCCTAAAGTTTTGATTCTAATTTAGAGATTGATTCCTGTTTTGGGGAGCTGATTGATTTTCTCTAGATTGTTCTCTCTCAAGTATGCTCATCTTTTTCATCATTTCCTCCATCATTCTTTCCATTTTTGAGCTAGATGTGGAGGGTGCAGTTTCTTCCCTAAATGATACTTTCTTTTCATTCCTCATCCTAGCTCTTTTTTCAATCATATTTACTTCCACAGCTAGAGCTCCCTTCTGCATGTCTTCCAAAGTTGAGGGATCTCTTTCTCTCAGCTAATATGCCATTTCAGGATCAAATCCTTCAGGAAATTTCGCCAAAGCTGAGCCTTGAGGGGGTTTCAAGTCTGGGGGTAGTGCATTATAAAAACTATTGAACCTAGTGCAATAATTTTGAACACTTTCCCCAGTGTTTCTTTTGAGGTTATTGTAGTCTGAGAGAATTTGGAGAGGGTTTTTTCTGACTTCCCATTTGTTTAGGAATGACTAATGGAGAGCTTGGAGGTCATTAATACTATGAGGGGTTAAGCCTTTGAACCACTTTCTTGCTTCTCCCCCTAAGCTTTGAGCAAACAATCTGAGTTTGATAGTTTCATCATCAATCTCATTTCTATCAAAATAGTCATTCATCTTGTCCACATGTTGTGAAGCAGTAGTAGCACCACTGGCATCATATAATGGAATTTTGGATTGATATTCCTATGGAAAATTGACTAAAGGTAAAGGAAGGACTAGGGGAGCATACCATGTTGACATGATAGGAGGTTGTGGAAAAAATGGGGGGTTAACAGGTGGAGGATGTAAAATGGGAGGTGGTTGATGGAATGGAGCACTTTGAACAGTGGGAGTATGGGTAACAGAAGTGGATGGATCAGCAAAATAATGTTGAGCATATCTAGGATGAGAGAAACCAAAGTTATGAATAAAATTAAGGTCGAGTGGAGTGGTTTCTCTACTACCAGGATGTTCACCACTATGAAGGGGTGAGTGTGGAGACTCAAAGTCTATTTGATATATATCATCATGTGACCTGGTTCTAGATGGGTTTCTTAATTCAACTTGTGTATTTTGTAGAGCTAAGAGGTTTTCAGGAACAAAATTAGCTCTATGAATAAGTCTGGTAACAGTTGGTGTTTTAGACTTAGGATATTTCCTAAGTATAATTTCTGGATTATCAACTATCTTAGGAGGATTTGGGTTAGGATAGGCTCTAGTATGAATTCTTCTAGAAGCCAAAATGTTATGTTTTTAGACCCAATGATAAGAAAAGTTCAACCAATTATGATAATATTTAATAGGCTAACTGATTTTTAACAAGAAAACTTAATCCTCAAAGTTTCCTTACTGAGTTTGTATGATGTTATGATAGAAATGGGTTTCCCAGTGGAGTCTTTAGGTCTATTCAGGATTGTGGAGTCACCAGGTGGAAATTTTTAGCTTTTAGAAGGTAAAATGTTTTATGGTCCACAACCACTAATAGGTTTGAATAACAATCTGAAATGTTTTTTGGGTTTTCTAAGTTTTTATATTCCTGTGGGTTATGAGAGTGTCCTATATCTATTTCAACACTTAGCTACGGTGATGAGACAAACAGATTTTACTATGTGGCTTACTAGCTGATTTCTCCATGGTTGGATAAGGGTCTGTTAGAATCCTAAGAAGTACTTATATTTCCACTGATTTAGACAAGTCCTATCATGATCACCAATATGCTTGGTAGTGCTTGAAGAAAGCTATTCATTATTGACTGAATACTGAGTGTTTAGTTTTAAGGATTTTACTCAGAAGCTTCCCCAATATGGTCGCTAGTCTCTTAGGTCTCCGTAGTTTGCAATATTGGAAAGTAAAAATGCTACAGAGCCTACATCAAAACCACTTTGGAATCTGAGGATCTAGCCATCCTAGCTTCAGAGAGGGATCTCTCTATATGAATGTTTTCAAAGATATGATCTTTAAGGCTTATGATATGATATTAGGCTAGTTATAAGGCACAAGGGTTTTGTTTGTTTTGGTTGGGATGAACCTCATCAAAATAAAGGAAGTCTTATGAGGGGTAAATGTGTAAGTAGGTTGAAAAAGGTTCAACTGATAAGATAAGCAAGAGACTGCTTCAATCCATTGGGCTATGGAGTCATAAAAGATTTAATTTCACAACAAGTTTCAAAGGTGGTCCATGGGGCAAGTCATCTATGTCAAAGGATTATTTAGATTGATTTGATGAGATGGAAACATAAAAAGTGTTGTGAAAGAAACAAACACACAAGAAAAACAAAGGACAACCTAAGATCAAGTAAGTACTTCTAAACTATCTTGCTTTTGGCATGCACTTAATAGAAAGACACGAAGTAACCTAAGATCAAGTAAGTATTTTAAACTAGCCTGCTTTTGATATACTTTGAAGAGAAAACAAAAAACAAAGAATAGCTTAAGATCAAGTAAATACTTTTAACTTAGCCTGCTTTCAGCATATTATCAAAGGAAAAAATTTATGATGAACATAAAAAGTAGTCTAAGATCAAGTAAGTACTTTTAAACTAGCCTTCTTTCAACATACTCTTAAGGGAACTTTTCAAAGCAACTGTTGGAGATAAACTAGAGGACAGGGCTAACCATAAACTTCTCTAGCTCAACTTTAATAAACAGACTTCTCAAGAACATTTAAAGGCAAAATCTCAAGTTGTACTCAGGAAATATGGGCTTACCAACACTTCACTGGTTATACTCTA
>JAXQQM020081766.1:0-189887 GCA_034641835.2 Pinus albicaulis
CTATACAGGGGCATCCAGAAGCTCAACAGAGCTTCATACTGGTGATAGCATCTCACTAGTGGGTAGAGCATTCTTCCATCGAACATTGTTGTTGGCCCCGACCTACACAAAACCTAACTCAAAAAAAGAAAAAAACGACGACCACTCCTCTGCCCCCACAACGTTAGAACAAGAATTTCGTCTTTCGAAAGAGCCACATGTTAATCGAATGTCCTTGCCGCGAATTCTTGTACATACATGTGTCACATATCCACGTCACCGTAATGGTCAGCGCCATCCTCAGCCGCTACTTCTCTATTTGTGCTTTCATATTTCATAATAGGAGTTGTCTTTAATGTGACTTTTTGGAGTTTCCGGTGAAAAAATTGAGGTAAAATCTTGATTTTTGTTATTTAAATTATTTTTTTTTACTGTATATATGGATTCAACACCCTAAAAAACCCCTAGGGCACTTCGATTGTGCAATGTTACCCATTAAAGTTCTGTTTTCAATGAATTCTGACCATATTTTAGAAAAATTAAACCAGAAAATTCCACCAGAAAAACTTTCAAAAAATCGCACTAAAAACTACTTGTTTCATAATATCGGGAGATTTTTCTCTCTCCTGCTCTCTCTTATTTGTGGAAACCTATGGAATGAACAGACCCAACAAACTAGCTTGCATGTGTCATCTACTCAAGGCCGGTGACATAAGATGGCGGAAGGACACGTGGCTAATGAGAAAAAATTACGGAACATGACTAACACGTAGCCATCGAGAGCGTGCAATATTTTGGGCGTAAGGAAAGTGAGGACGGGACCACTAACGGATCATAGGACCGCCACAATTGTTTCCCTTGATTTGACGAAGAGGAATACAATATTAATATCGTATACTAATATTTATAAATAATAGCAATGTGGTTTATATAGGATGTACTCATATTGCAGAGACCTTTGAGTCTTACAACAATTATTTTTTAAAATTAGTATGGGGAAGATAAATTGATTGTTCCATCCCTGACACTTTCAAAAACGGGGACACAACTGAAAGCGCACATCACTTCCAACATTATTGCAAGGGCACTCTCGACTTTTATGCTCCATTTAAAAAGCGAGAAGCACAACACTAGATTCACATGATAAATATATTTATTGGAATGAGTCATATTGGGAGGCGTTACCGCGCAAGGTCTTTGGGTTCAAGGTGGATGGCACAAAGATGGTCACTGTTGGATTGATTATTAGGACATAAAGGAAGAGATGATTTTGGAGAATAAAGATAGTATTTAAAATGTTATTACTGTCAAATTTAAAGATAAATTGTGAGATGATAACGAGTTAGAGGGAAAGAGATAGCTAAGGTATTATAAGGAGGTGATCAATCTCACCCTTGCTAATCAAGATTATGAATATTACAAGGATAAGAACTAATTTTCATGAGCTTCTTAGTGAAATTGGATGTTGGTCTATTCCCAAAACATCCCGTGACCAAATTGTCGTCTTTGCAATACTAAGAGGGTTGAAAATGATAAACACCTCCTCTTAGATTTCCCGACTCTTATTCACATCCACTCTCAATTCCAAAACACTTGTCCCACTTCCAACCTTCTTGACTTGTTAAGTCAACAAAACTATGATCTTGGAGAACTTCTCTCCCTTCTTTTTGGTCATAGAAATAAAATAATAAAGAGTAGCAATTAATCTCTTTCTTTCTTAATGTCACAATTAATGTATTTCTTTTTTAAGGTCGAATAAAGAGTATTGGTCTTAGTGAATGATCATCATCATCATAATATGTAATTAAGCTAGTTAAGCTCAGGGAGGAATCTCAAAGGTCTAAAGAGAATCTAGGAAGATAATGGTAGGTGCTAACCTTATGTAGATACAAGTGAAGTTAAATTAGGTTTATTGTATTATTTTAATATTTAGGTTTAGAGGGTAGGGTGTACACATGTAAATTTGTGGAATTTCTGGATTTAACTAATTTTGGTAGGCACTATAATAAAAATAAGTTTAGATGAGACATTTGAAAGAGCATAGAGATAAATTAGCAACAATGTGTGTTAAAGTTTTGATTTAATTTTTTACTATGTACCAACCTAGATCCATCTTAACTCTGGATAGCACTGAGAGGGATAAAATCTCTTTTCATTTTATAAGAGGTTTGTATCTAGAGAGATTCCATCCCTCTGGGAGTTAAGATGGATTTAAATTAGTTTTATTATTAATTGTAATAAATTATGATTATAATTATTAATTTTGTATTTGATATTTTATTTTATTTTTATTTTTAGTTTTATGTAATTTGACAAATCAAAATGTTTAATTTTTTATTTTTATAATTATCATTATTAGTTATTTAAATTATTTAATTATTGTTTTTGTATTTTTGTTTTTATTTGTATTTTATTTTGATAGAGGCAAAATGTTTATAGGGCATTACAACATCTCTACATACTGGGTTGGAGAGCACCATTCCAAGAAATTACTTTTATTCTTTTATTATTTTCAATTGAGCTCACATGTAAATGTTTACAAATATTTACACCACGACAATATCTTCCCATACTTTTTGCTTTTAGATTTAATTTAGAACATGTTATAAAGTAAAATTAAAATAAAATATTTAGAAAATATTTTCATTTTGAAATGAGTTATGTTTTTTTGGCAAGCCATATTGATAAGCCATGGTATTGGCCCATGGTATTGTAACTAATGCGGCGAAGTAGAAACATTTATTTGAAAACAACTTTGCTAGCTGTCTATGTGTACTATTGGTGATCGTCAGATGTCTTGTTAGACGATTGAAGAAAGGTAAGCCGTAGATATAAAACAGTTAAAAAACAAACATAACCCATAACCTTAATATGGAATTTTCAACATTAATCAGTCAGTCATTCGCTACAGAGCCGAATTTGCTGCAGATAAGGGGCAACTGGAAGAACAGATCCGCATTTTCTGCAGAGAAGGGGCAGCTGGAAGAATGAGGAGGGAGAGCTGCAGCCGCAGTTGGAAGAACCAGCGACATTGGTAGTTATTAGTTTGTTCTGGTAGTTTTGACATTGTCTTTTAAATGTATTTTGTTTATTCATTGTTATCTATCTCATTTCCTGTTCTCTGTTATAGTGAAGAACTGAACTGAAGAAAGTTGCTGCTGAGCGAGTGCTGCTGCGTTGCCTCTGAGTGCTGCTGACTGCTGCAGTTTGTTCCAGTTTGCCTCTACTGCTCGTCACCGCTGTTAGGTATGGCGTTCTGTGTGTTTGAGTTATAATACTTTAAAGTGCTGTTTTTGATGGCCCGAGAGCCTGCTGAATTAGTGAAAAGACACATGGCTATGGGTTGCTTACATGTTTTAGTAGGGACCAAGCTGTTCTAGCAGCATTTACTATTCCCTCAAGCCATCCCAGTACGCATGCTCCAACAATGGCAATCGAGATATTGCTGAAGGATTTAAAATTGCTTTTATATTAGTGCTTTCTCAGCTGTGTCGGATCACATATGAAACAATAATGAGTTTAACATTTTCTTCATTTGTGGATGTAGCAAGAAAGTAAGTGAATGTGTCTATTTTTTACAGTCGGAGCACACCCATCCATCATAAATCTTTGTTAGTGTCTTGTGATATCAGTCAGTGCGGGTAAGACCTTATTTGGTGATCTGAATATTGAATAATGTCGATATGGGTGGGATATTTATTTACAGGGCTTTCTATACCTTGGGTACTTGATGGTTAAGCTAAAAATTGGTTCCATTGACAGGACACAGAGGGTTAGGTTCCATTGAAAGGACATGAGCATTTGATCTTTAAAATATAATACGCATAGTAATTACAAATTTATAGCAACCTTTCTCTCTAATTGATAGTTGATCAACATAGTATGCAAATCTACAACATTTCAACGATTTCCTGCAAAGGCCATATATTGCAAGCTAAAATTTCCCTACAGGAAATAAGTTGTATGTTGTTAAGAATCTATGTAGAACCAGTTCAGCGGCCTCTTTAGTATGCCCCTGTATACTTCCAAATTTCTCAGCTGTGTCGGATCCTGTAACATACGAGATAGTAAGGTTCGCCTTGTTTTCTTCATTTCGCTGGATGTTGTAGCAAGTAGATTTATTTAATAAATTTTAAGATGGCTACAAAAGGGCGAAGGGAATGTGTCTATTTTTTACCAGGTAAGAGCACACCCATCCATCATAGAAATATTTGTTGGTCATGATGGTCTAAACCGTAAATATCTTTGTAAAATATTTTTTTTAATGTTCTACTTGGCATTTACAAATGGATTAAAAAATTACTTCATAAAAACAATTTAAATTTACAGTTATGGAAACAGTGTAGACTGTAGAAATTTTATTTTGCTAGGCCAATGGAAATTGGATCGAGGGAGAAGAAAAAACCTGTAACAACACGTAGAGGTGGAAACCTATAACAAAGGATAAGGACAAAAAAACCTTACAGCTTAATATTGACCATTGTAAATCAGTAACAGCAGGGAATTGGAGTCAGAAACAATTGCCAATAATTGAGCATTGTAGTTCTGTAACAACAGGGAATGTTTTCTGAAATATATCGTGGAGGATTCATCATTCAACCCATATGTACACAGATAAGTAACCAAGAGGGGTTTCCGCAAATAAATTTGTGTTCATTATACCTTCCTATGCTGTTTTATTCTTCTTTTTCATTTTTATATTAGTTTGTTGAATATGTTGGTTGCAATTTATTAAGGGCACCAAAGATGTTGCAAAGTCTATTTTTTGTTATGCATAAGGTGCTATGATTAAGTAAATGTTGTGTTGGCAAGATATTAAGGGCTATTAAGTAAATGTTTTTATCAATGTTATTAAGCATTTAGCTTAACCAATTGTCAACAATGTTGTTAAGCATTTACTTAGTTCCATGCTAGCAGGTGTCTACTTTGAATCCCCTTGGTCAGGTGCACTGGTTTAAGTCAACAGATTTATTAGGAATGTCATCATGAATGTGGAAAAAATTCCATGCCAGTAGGTACCCTATTTGAACCACCCTTGGTTAAGTGGTCTACAACAAAAGGTCTACTAGGAATGCCTGAGGCATTTTAAATTGCAGAGAGGATTAATATAATTACATTACTGCTTCTAATTCATGTGAATATTGTTTCCCTTTCCCACACTTTCAATGTGATGCTAATGTCTTAACCGATTACCAGAGTTGAATGATCATACCTCCCACAGAAACTTCTCCTCAATGTCTGCATGATTTTCAAAGTTGATTGCAGATTTTTCCAACGGTCTTCTTCATTATACATTGGTTAAATTATACATAAATTTTCTAGTTAAAAATGTGTTTCAGCCCTTTCAAATTTGATTGCAGATTTTCATACAGAGGACATATTTTTGCTACATGTATGCTCGAATTCACATTCTCAGTTCTTCTCTGAAGTGTCATTTCTGCCATTCCAACAACTAGAATATTTCATTGTTTTGTATGGCAAAGTTAGTGATACAAATGCACAAATTTGTAGCTCTAAAGAGTTTTTTCTTATCATAAAAATGATCCCCAATGTGGGTGTAGGAATCTACTGAAGACAATTTTCAAGTATCGTGAGGTACCCACACAATATGTCAAATTGATTAAAGACTGCTGGTACATACTTTAATTTTATCTATTTTGTCAACGTACAGTGCTGCAGACTGCAATAATATTTGTGCCAGGAGCCATACCTACAAGGCCTATTAAATGTAACACCATGTGTTACGAAAGGCCCACATTCTAAACTCTTTACAAGCAGATTTTTCTGGTTTTTGACAAATAGCCTTTAGTTCCCTCCGTTCTCCATTTCGATTCATTGTCGATAGAGGGAAAAATGAAGTAATGTGGCAATGACTAAGTACTAGGTTTGTGTCTCTTTACGTAGGTGAAAATTACTTACAATCCTTGCTCCCACAATGTATTTTGAAAAACTTACGAATTATCTACTATTTTCTATACAAATTTAACTCCTCCTCTTTACCGCTTTGTACTATTTTGATTGAATTGTGGATTGTTCATAAATTTGTAGCTCAAGTGTTGTCTTATCATAAAAATGATCCCCAATGTGGGTGTAGGAATCTAGTGAACACAATTTTCAAGTATCATTAGGCCACCCACACAATATGTCAAATTAATTAAAGGCTATTTGGTACATACTTTAATTTTACAAGGCCTATTAAATGTAACACCATGTGTTACAGAATACCTGTACCTCAAAACTCTTTACGAAACAGAGTTTGTGGTTTTTGAAAAGTAGCATTTATTTCCCTCCATTTCCAGTTAGAGTTGTCCAGTTTAGGACAAATGAAGTAATGTAGCAATGACTAATTACTAGGTTTGTGTCTCTTTCGTAGGTGAAAATTGAACATAATCCTTGCTCCCAGAATGTTTTTTTCAAAAACTTACGAATTATCTACTATTTTCTATACAAATTTAACTCCTCCTCTTTACCACTTTGTACTATTTTGATTGAATTGTGGATTGTTCATAAATTTGTAGCTATAAAGAGTGTTGTCTTATCATAAAAATGATCCCCAATGTGGGTGTAGGAATCTACTGAAGACAATTTTCAAGTATCATGAGGTACCCACACAATATGTCAAATTAATTAAAGGCTGTTGGTACATACTTTAATTTTATCTATTTGGTCAATGTATAGTGTTGCAGACTGCAATAATCTTTGTGCCAGGAGCCATACCTACAAGGCCTACAAGGCCTATTAAATGTAACACCATATGTTACAGAATACCTGTACCTCAAAACTCTTTACAAAACAAAGTTTGTGGTTTTTGACAAGTGGCCTTTAGTTCCCTCCATTTCCAGTTAGAGTTGTCCAGTTTAGGACAAATGAAGTAATGTAGAAATGACTAAGTACTAGGTTCGTGTCTCTTTCGTAGGTGAAAATTGAACATAATCCTTGCTCCCACAATGTTTTTTTGAAAAACTTACGTATTATCTACTATTTTCTATACAAATTTAACTCCTCCTCTTTACCACTTTGTACTATTTTGATTGAATTGTGGATTGTTCATAAATTCACCATCTTTCATCTTGTGGTTCAACCAGTAGATGGGTCAGTGGCATGGGAGTGCCAAATTATGGCAAGTATCAATCACCTCTTATGTCAACTTTTTAGCCCAATATTTCACTTCTAATTTCCCTAAGCGTGCCAAATGCCTTCCAAGTCCAAAAATCATCAACGAGGTTTGTAAGTTCCAAACAATCTTAATGACAAGTAGCCTTTATTTCCCTCCATTTCCAGTTAGAGGAAGGATTCAAACTGTGGTTGGAGATTTAGCTACGCAGGCAGAAAGCCTACAAGCCCTTTCAAAGTTGACTGCATATTTTCATACAGAGGACATATTTTTGCTACATGTATGCTCAAATTTACATTCTCATTTCTTCTGTGAAGTCTCATTTCTGCCATTCCAACAACTAGAAGATTTCATTGTTTTGTATGGCGAGGTTAGTGATACAAATGCACAAATTTGTAGCTCTAAAAGAGTGTTGTCTTATCATAAAAATGATCCCAATGTGGGTGTAGGAATCTATTGAAGACAATTTTCAAGTATCCTAAGCATTTAGCTTAACCAATTGTCAACAATGTTGTTAAGAATTTACTTAGTTCCATGCTAGCGGTGTCTACTTTGAATCCCCATGGTTAGGTGCATTGGTTTAAAGTCAAGCAGTTGTGGGAATGCCATCATGAATATGGAAAGCATTCCATGCCGGTAGGTACCCTATTTGAATCCCCCTTGGTTAATGGTCTACAACAACGAGGTCTACTAGGGAATGCCTGAGGCATTCTAATTTGCAGAGAGGATTAATATAATTACCTTACTGCTAATTCATGTGAATATTGTTTCCCTTTCCCACACTTTCAATGTGATGGTAATGTCTTAACCGATTACCAAAGTTGAATGATCATACCTCCCACAGAAACTTCTCCTCAGTGTCTGCATGATTTTCAAAGTTGATTGCAGATTTTTCCAACGGTCTTCTTCATTATACATTGGCTAAATTATACATAATTTTTCAAGTGAAAAATGTGTTCATTACTAAAATTGATTGCTATTTTCATACAGAGGACATATGTTTACAAATGCACAAATTTGTAGCTATAAAGAGTGTTGTCTTATCATAAAAATGATCCCCAATGTGGGTGTAGGAATCTACTGAAGACAATTTTCAAGTATCATGAGGTACCCACACAATATGTCAAATTAATTAAAGGCTGTTGGTACATACTTTAATTTTATCTATTTGGTCAATGTATAGTGTTGCAGACTGCAATAATCTTTGTGCCAGGAGCCATACCTACAAGGCCTACAAGGCCTATTAAATGTAACACCATATGTTACAGAATACCTGTACCTCAAAACTCTTTACAAAACAAAGTTTGTGGTTTTTGACAAGTGGCCTTTAGTTCCCTCCATTTCCAGTTAGAGTTGTCCAGTTTAGGACAAATGAAGTAATGTAGAAATGACTAAGTACTAGGTTCGTGTCTCTTTCGTAGGTGAAAATTGAACATAATCCTTGCTCCCACAATGTTTTTTTGAAAAACTTACGTATTATCTACTATTTTCTATACAAATTTAACTCCTCCTCTTTACCACTTTGTACTATTTTGATTGAATTGTGGATTGTTCATAAATTCACCATCTTTCATCTTGTGGTTCAACCAGTAGATGGGTCAGTGGCATGGGAGTGCCAAATTATGGCAAGTATCAATCACCTCTTATGTCAACTTTTTAGCCCAATATTTCACTTCTAATTTCCCTAAGCGTGCCAAATGCCTTCCAAGTCCAAAAATCATCAACGAGGTTTGTAAGTTCCAAACAATCTTAATGACAAGTAGCCTTTATTTCCCTCCATTTCCAGTTAGAGGAAGGATTCAAACTGTGGTTGGAGATTTAGCTACGCAGGCAGAAAGCCTACAAGCCCTTTCAAAGTTGACTGCATATTTTCATACAGAGGACATATTTTTGCTACATGTATGCTCAAATTTACATTCTCATTTCTTCTGTGAAGTCTCATTTCTGCCATTCCAACAACTAGAAGATTTCATTGTTTTGTATGGCGAGGTTAGTGATACAAATGCACAAATTTGTAGCTCTAAAGACTGTTGTCTTATCATAGAAATTATCCCCAATGTGGGTGTAGGAATCTACTGAACAGTAGCTACAAATTGTATGGTATAGAAGGGTTTTAATTGTGGGAATTCCAACTATTTGTTATGCTATAAATTGTATGAGTCGACATGCTAGAAATTGTATGGGGTTTTTTCCAACTTCAATATTGAGCATTGTAGTTCTGTAACAACAGGGAATGTTTTCTGAAATATATCATGGACGATTCATCATTCAACCCATATGTACACAGATAAGTAACCAAGAGGGGTTTCCGCAAATAAATTTGTGTTCATTATACCTGCCTATGCTTTTTTATTCTTCCTTTTCATTTTTCTATTAGTTTGTTGAATATGTTGGTTGCAATTTATTAAGGGCACAAGAGATGTTGCAAAGTCTATTTTTTGTTATGCATAAGGTGCTATGATTAAGTAAATGTTGTGGTGGCAAGCTATTAAGGGCTATTAAGTAAATGTTGTTATCAATGTTATTAAGCATTTAGCTTAACCAATTGTCAACAATGTTGTTAAGCATTTACTTAGTTCCATGCTAGCAGGTGTCTACTTTGAATCCCCTTGGTTAGGTCCATTGGTTTAAGTCAAAATATTTATTAGGAATGCCATCATGAATGTGTAAAACATTCCATGCTAGTAGGTACCCTATTTGAATCCCCCTTGGTTAAGTGGTCTACAACAACAGGTCTACTAGGAATGCTTGAGGCATTCTAATTTGCAGAGAGGGTTAGTATAATTACATTACTGGTTCTAATTCATGTGAATATTATCTCCCTTTTCCACACTTTCAATGTGATGGTAATGTCTTAACCGATTACCAGAGTTGAATGATCTGATTACCAGAGTTGAATGATCATACCTCCCACAGAAAATTCTCCTCAATGTCTGCATGATTTTCAAAGTTGATTGTCGATTTTTCCAACGGTCTTCTTCGTTATACATTGGTTAAATTATACATAATTTTTCAAGTGAAAAATGTGTTTCAGTAGCTACAAATTGTAAGGTATATAAGGGTTTTAATTGTGGGAATTCCAACTATTTTTTATGCTACAAATTGTATAAGTCGACATGCTAGAAATTCTATGGGGTTTTTGCCAACTTCATTTGTTTTGGGAAGACACATTCATAGGCAGTTCCTGAGTCGACAAGTTCTTCACTGATTTAATTAGTTGTGTACATGCAAAAGGACTATTCCACCTGCAGGGTATTAAAACAGGGGATCCATATATGTCCTCCAAGAACTATTGACTTGGGAGAACCTCCAAAAAAAAAGGATTCATTGGATCAAACAGTTGTTAGTTCAAAGGATACTATCACTATCCGAAGTATGTGGCAGTTTATATTTACAGTTTACTATAGTTTTAAACAACTGTAATGTTAATCTCTTTAAAATTAGTTGAACTCTGACAAAATGAACTAATTTTATTTGGAGAAACCTGATAAAAAATCCTACATTGTTTGGAATCTCTCACTGCTTCATTCCATTTCCTCTTGAAATGGAAAATCAGAGATGGCAAGTAGGTGGTAGTTGGAAAATACACATTCATAGGCAGTGCCCGAGTCTACAAGTTCTTCACTGATTTAATTACTTGTCTACATGCAAAAGGACTATTCCACCTGCAGGGTATTAAAACAGGGGATCCATATCTTTCCATACCTACAAGGCCTACAAGGCCTATTAAATGTAACACCATGTGTTACAGAATACCTGTGCCTCAAAACTGTTTAGAAAACAGAGTTTCTGGTTTTTGACAAGTAGCCTTTAGTTCCCTCCATTTTGAGTTACAACTGTCCAGTTTAGGACAAATTCCTTTGCAATAACTTTATAAATTCTTAAGTGGGAATGATCCTTGTAGAATGCAAGCTAAACAATATTCTTCTGAGGTTCAAGTAAGTGAACATTAAGACAGTAGTGAATCAGATCAATTCTTTTAAACCAAGTTATTAGGAAGTGTTGTACTTTGGAACCTTTCCTTTGAGTGCCACTTTTATAGTTCAGTAAAACTGATATAAGACACCTTGGCTTACTTATGCTTCCATAGATTTAACCTTCCCAATTCTCCAAAGCCATTTTACAATTGATCAACTTTTTATGAGATGAAAAGAAAAGGAAGGATGCTGGGAATTTTGTGGTATCATTTATCTTTATTGAAAACCAATAATGTCTTCCATATTTAGGGAATTTGAAAACAAATAATGTCTTCCATATTTATGGATTTTGAAAACCAATAATGACTTCTATATTTATGAATTATGGATTTTGTCTCTATATTGTTAAAGAGTAATGTATCCTATTTCAATGGGCTTTGGCTGCCTACTGCCATCCTTAAATAACCATTACTACATTAGAGAGAATACTATATTTGAGAGAAAAAATATGATAGTTTGGTCAAAATTTCAATTTTATATATAGACATGATAGTTGGTATGACATTTCAATATTACATGAATTGATGACAAAACATCAATTTCATACATTTTTATAATGTCAAAAACCTAAGTTTTGTTTTCATTGTTTCAACATTTTATATGCCAAATTCAGAAAATAAGCTATCATTTTAAAATATAGCTTTAACATTATCTTTATTACAACTTAAGATTTGGATTAAGTTTTCGGTTATCCTTAAGGTCCATTGTTAGTTGAATTACTTAATCTAAATTTTATTTCCATAGTTTCAATAATAATTACAGTTTCATATTAATAAACTGAAGAAATACTATTTTCCTATGTATTGTACAACATTCTTTCTAACACCATCAACATTTTTATGATTTAGTTTTTATATTCAACATAATCATTAGTTTTAATTTAACTAATATTTATATACAAATTATCCATAATTTTTATATATTAAAATTTAGATTAATTTACAGAAACTAATTTTTCAAGCAATAACTATAGCTTCATCCATGATTTCCACGAAAAACATTAGTTTTACATATAGGAATATTTTTTTAAATCACATACATTATTAATTTTTAACTTACATCTACCTAATAATGGTCCACTTCGGCTCTCTTTAACTTCTCATGTAGTTCTATAGGAATCGTAATTATACATCTAACTAAAAACAACATATAAACAATTTTAATTATTCTTTTATATTCCTTTTCAGAAAATGGAAACGAATCTTACTGAAAATGCTATTTCCTCCATGCTCTCGGGGAAAACTGATATTCAACCATTTTTACAAATCGTTGAACTTGAACGTATTGCATCAATGCAAAGTTCAACAGTACGATACCGCACTGCCATCTCTGATGACACACATATGAAGCGCCTTATGCTTCCGATAACTTACAATGACCTCGTTGAAAGAAGCTTGCTTCAGAAAGGTTCAATTATACATGTCAAAAATTGGACTACGTCAACTATTGGTCCATCAATGTAAGTTTATTACAAAATTTTTAATTAAACTTTACATATTTCCTTCATATTAATTTTCACTCTAACAATTCCTCTTATTACTATCATTTACCATGTAGGTCTATAACGCTACTAGACTTTGAAATTTGTACTACATCTGCACCTTTATTTGGTATTCCAAAAAATCTGAGTATCCCCATCACTTCGAAAGAAGAAGATCCGTCGTCATCGAAACAACAACCTTCGTCGAAAAGGCACTGCACCGTTTCAGACATTCCTACTGCATCCATTACACCAGTCCAAATTCCAATCAAAGCAATAAACCCTTACCATTCAAACTGGTGCATAAAAGGATATGTTCAAAGAAAGACACCTCTTCGACAATTCCAAAATCAATATGGTCCTGGTAAAGTGTTTGGCTTCGACCTCTACGATGCAGAAGGTGGGGAAATACACATTACATGTTTCAACAATGTTGTTGATTCTTTCTTTGATAAGATCCAAGTTGGAAATATGTACATTGTCTCAAAAGGCAATGTGAAAATGGCTAATAAACAATACAACCACTTAAACAATGAGTGGGAAATTTTGTTAAATGCTACATCTACAGTTGATCATGTTGCGAATGAAAGAAGATCCAAGCCAACGGTGCATTTCAATATAAAATCAATCAATGATATCAAAACAACAAACGTCAACTCAATTGTTGATGTTCTTGGTATTGTTACTAGCATTTCCAATCCATGCACCATACATAGAAAAGACGGCTCACAAGTTACGAAACAAACAGTAAATCTTGAAGACATGTCTGGATATAACATGGATGCAATCTTTTGGGGAGATAATTTTGATGGAGTATCAAAAGAAATTTCCAACTTATGTACTACAGGAAATAATCCCATCATAGCAATCAAGTTCGCTCGTGTTGCTGAATTCAATGGCAAAAATGTCGGTACTACAACAAGATCAATTATTCTTGTAGATCCTGACATCGAAGAGGCTAATATCCTAAAGTCATGGTTTAGAAAAGAAGGTTCCACTACAATTTCTACACCACTGACAAAAAAATATTCACCCTATTTTGGCCATCAACCGAAGAAAATAACGATTGCGGATATTCACAATATCATCCCCTCAGATATACTTGCATTCTACCAAGTCAAGGGGACAATAACAAAAGTATACATGGACAATTTGTACTACCTATCATGCCCATCTATTGTTGATAAGAAAAAATGCATGAAGAAACTTATTCCAGAGAATGCAAAGACATGGTATTTCCCTAAATGCAACACCGAAGTAACTGACTGTGATTACAGATACTTACTAAAGATAGATGTACAAGATCACACTGGTCAGTTGCTTTCAACAGTTGCTTTTGAAGACGCAGCATCTACAATTCTTGGAGTTAATGCAAAGGACTTCTATTTGTTATCTGAGGATCCTGATGTAATAAAGGAAATTGTCTCCAAAGCAATGTGGACAGACCACATATTCACACTATCAGTGAAGACAGAAACATTTAGAGACATACCACGCTTGAAATGTGTTATCATCAAAGAAGAGAGCTTGCAATTCTCAACAGAATGCAACAACATCATTCAAGCAATCAATAAAATCTCAATATCATAGATAAATATGATTACAAGTACTCTTGCCTTATTTAGAATTTGTATTATCTTATTCTAAAAATACGTTTATAAACAATATTCTTTCATATGCCTTTCCAAACATATCTCTTACTGTTTACTCATATATCTTCGAACAAAACATCTAATTGTATATAATTTCATTTAAGATAATTCACAATACTTTAACTTCTTCCCTATTAACAAATCAACCAACTTTACACATTACATGTCCAATTACATTCATATAAATCTTTAAAATGCTTAAATATAATCTCAAACATATTGTTATCAACTCGTTACACTTCTTATTATCTCCCTCTACAGCTAGAAATTACTAAAACTTCATTTCAAACACATTGTACTAATAATATATTAACAAAAATAAAATGTAAACTTCAATTTCTTTTTTCCCCTTCCATAAAATATCATGGTTGTTGTCTTCCCAACTAACATCGTCACTCCCTCTCTCTTTCCTGTAGGTGCATTAACTTATCGGAATGTCTACAACTTCTAATGATGAACGTGCGCGAAGATACTATGCAGCAAATAAAGAACAAATAAATGCACGTCGACGTGCAGCTTACCATGCTAAGAAAGCCCTCAAAGATTCTGAAACAAACAAAAGGCAAAAGAAAAGTCAAAATTTATCATCAAAAACATACGATGGAAATTCACAATTACCATCAAACCATTCTCACTACGAAAGCAATTCTCTTTCCCATTTTACAAATCGACCATCTTCTCAGCAAACCACTCCACCAAATTCATCCAAAGCTCATTCGCCACCAGCCTCCATTCCACATGCTTTCAACGACGCTCATGATAATGATGCTCAAACAAATTCATCCATACCTCATTCAACCCCTCCATCCATTACACATGCTTTCAACAACATTCATACTAATGCTGCACAACATGAATTAACCAAATATATTGTTGCTATAGATGCATGGCTGAAAAAAAAATTCACCGTTTCTCATTAGCAAACAACATGGACCCTGGTCCTCAACCACCTGTCCTGGCTGCACTTTCACAAATAGAAGAAATGCTTATTGCTAGGGTTAACCCTATCCTCCAAGTAACGCATGCACGTGGTGGCCAGTATGAATACACTGGCCACACAATTTGCTTTCCTCAATACATTACAGAAATAGCATGCATGTTGCCACGACGTGTTGAAGACTTGGATATTTTAATCGTTACCCGTCAAAGTAATGACCGTCAAGCTTATGACTGCATTGTAAGTAGACATCGAGTTCTTGCCGCATTAGAATACAAATTGACAAATGATCCTTACTATAGGAATGCTTGCATTGAGAACAATGCACTATCATCCTTACCAGAACTCCCAACCGATATCTCCTCATCCCTTCACCATTCCAATACCACAGATCCAACTTCCCAACTATCAATCGAAACACCAATTTCCCTTACTGAAGATTCCATAGAGCAATACCCACACCATACATCATCATTCATTCCAACTATACCTAATAGAAATACAGAAATCCAAGAAATATGACATTATTTACAATCATACAACCACCATTATGCTACTACAATCTAATGGCCACCAATAAGCTTATCTCCAATCAATGAATACAACACAGAAGGTCTACTCTCTATGGCTTTCCCAACGTTATTCCCCACAGGAGCTGCACTACCTAATCAACCAAGAATAAAGACAGTGCAATTACATGAATACGCACTTCATCTTCTGCATTACCACGATAACAGATTTGGCAAGCACCCTCGCTTCCGCTACTACATATACAATCTAATGATGCGTCATCGCATTCAAGCAACAACATCCTTCTTTGTAAAAAAAAACATTGGAGATGGATTCCCAAAATCAATCCAAGAATTGAACATTCGATTACAACAATTTCCAAACGACAAATTGGCAGAACAAGTGATGCGGTTCGGTAGCTCTCTACGTGGCACAAGATATTTTTGGCATAAAGCTAAAAATGAACTGACAGACATGATATCTCAACTCGGTTGCCCAACATTCTTCTTCACATTAAGTGCAGCTGATACAAAATGGCCTGATCTTCATGCAATCATGCCTGGGATTCCACCTCCTGATGTTGCCGTACAACACAAATGGAGAAATGATAACATTATCTCTAACCCCCACTTAACATCGCTATATATGCACCACAGATTCACAATTTTTCGTGAAATTATAATGGAGAAACACTTGCAAACAAAAGACTACTGGTACAGGTATCTACTATACCACATTACTTCCATAGTTTCCTATACATCAAGCTCCTTCTATTTCAAAATTTTCTAAAAATAAAACATCCTTCGCAGGTATGAATGGCAACATAGAGGATCAGCGCACATCCATGGCCTCCTCTGGATACAAAATGCACCTGATATGGAGACTCTTAATTGGGATAACATAGAAGCAGTTGATCGTGCTGAACAATTCTTCGACAAATACATATCAGCTTGGAACCCTCGGCTTTCTACAATTTCCAGCCAATCATTTTCTCAAACAAATGTAGAAGACCCTTGCTTATTGTCTACGTCAGATATTCTTAGAAACAATCCTTTCAATAATTATGTCCAACTTATCAATTGCATTGAAAGGCACACAAAATGCACTGAAAACACATGCCTAAGGAAAAAAGGCTCGTCATTCAAATGTCGATATAAAGCACCTTGGGAATTACATGCACATTCCTCCTTGTTCATTGACTCCAATGTCCAAAAAACATACACTCCCGCTCGCAATGATGATCGACTAAATACCCATAACCCTACCATCCTATCTATCTGGCGTGCGAACATTGATTGCCAACCAGTACTCTCAATCCACGCTGTTCAGAAATATATTGCGAAATATGCATCCAAAGCAGAAAAAAAATCCGAAACATTCCATGACATGCTACGTAGAATTGTACTCGCTTCACCCAATCTTGACCCAGCAACATCTGCATTCCAAAAATTCTTTGCAGAAACTCTTGTTGATCGTGACATAGGAGCACAAGAAACCTGTCATATGATACAGAAATTACCACTAACATTGTGCAGTCGATCCTTCTTCCCTTTAAATGTAAGCCAACAAATATATATGCGCCTTCCGGAGAATAACACCACTGCTCCTCCATCACCACACTTCATAGATACATACATCTATCGAACATCTCCCTTAGAATCCACATCACTTATAGAAACAGCTAGATCATGGTCATATGATCCCCGTCGTAAGACAAACAAATGGAAACAAAGATCCCAACAAGCAATTCTTCATATCATACCACGCTATTTATCAATTCCATCGACGACCAACTCTTCTTATGCTGACTTCTGTAGAGTTGAACTTATGCTTTACAAACCATTTCGCCATATCACGAGTGACATTGGAAATTCTGCTGAAGAATTTATCAGAAATTGGGAAGCATTTCGTCCATTTTACAAACCATGGCATCAACACCGGACACTATCTAATATCAATCCTCCTGCAAATGATAACACAACTACTGAAGAATTCCATCCTCCAGAAACCATGGACCTAAACGAATGGGAATTACTCTCTCAGTTGTACCCTACAGACGAACTGCTCATAAATGACATTCAAATGCTTGGTTTTCATGGTTTGGATGACAGCCATAACTGGAATGATACAACTATTCCATTGCATCTTCAAGAAATAGGTGCACATTTCATTGAGAATAATCGCTCTGTCCATTACATTATTCAAAAAAATACAGATACTCTAATGTGCCTTAGCTCATTATCTTCAATGCAAAAAAAATCTCTGGATATTATTCGTGCTCACTCCATTAAGAAGGATATCTTACCTGCTCTGTGAATGATAATACAAGGCACTGCTGGAACTGGGAAATCCCTTCTTATAAATTGCATCAGAGAAATTCTCATAGCACTTGCTGGTTCAGAACCTTCACCAATCATGCTCCTAGCCCCTATAGGTGTTGCAGCATTCAACATACAAGTATCGACAATCCATTCTGCTCTCCACCTTCCAATAAAATATCTTACACCATTATAAGGCAGTGCTCTTGCAAAATTTCAAGAAGAGCTTAAGCATATTAGGTACATATTAATCGATGAAATGAGCTTCATCGAACCTAAGCTTCTTCACCAGGTTGATCAACGGCTTCGTGAGGCATTTCTATTAAAAAGAAACTTACCGTTCGGTGGTTGCTCGATTATATTAGTTGGTGATCTCGGCCAGTTACCACCCATCCAAGACATACCACTATATGCAGGGACAAGTCATGGAACCGCATTGTGGAACACATTCACAACAGTCATCACATTGGACAAAATATTTCATCAACAAGGTCAAAGCAGTGCTCAAGTTCTTTTCAGAAACGTCCTCCAAAACATTAGAAACGCAAATCCAACAATTGAGCACTACAACATCCTTATGATGCGAACAGACTCTTTCTTGTCTACAGCTGAAATACAATCCTTCCATGATTCTATACATCTATTTCCAACAAATGCTCAAACATTGGACCATAACAAGCAAATGATCAAATCTTTAAACACTCCAGTTGCAAGATCAATCACAGAGGATGACAACACATACTCTACATTCTCTTCAGACGAAGAGCAATTACAGCGAATTGTATACCTTTGCAAAGGGAAAAAATTAATGTTGACTTCCAACCTTTGGGTTTTAGCAGGACTTGTAAATGGTTCCCTCGGGGAAATCATATCCATCTTCTACAAAGAAGCAACTTCACCTCCACAGCTTCCAACATTTGTAGTCGTTGAATTTCCAAAATACATCGGCCCTGCTTGGGATGAAACAAACCCCACTCACTTGCCGATTCCTACAATAAAAAGAAATGGTCGCACACAAATTCCACTCAAAATGGCTTGGGCTTTAACTATACATAAATCTCAAGGTATGAATCTACCACAAGCAACGATAGACATTGGAAAAACTGAATGACAAGGCCTCACATTTACAGCAATTTCAAGAGTCCCTTCACTACAGAATCTCCAAATTTGCCCTGCATTTAGTTTCGACCGTTTCATGAAACTGAAAGACAACAAAAATATTGCTCGCAGAAAACAAGCAGAAGAACGTCTCCGTTCAATGTCTCCTACAGACGACCAACTCCATTCCATATGTTAACATCTCCAAAAGGTTTCCATATCATCAGCTCCATATTTCTTTCATAGCGTAACATTTCTACCTATTACCAAAACTTAATTCAGTCATTATCAATAAACATTTTACATTATTACATTTGTTTTATATTTCTTAACTATTTGCTTCTAACATTTCCTATCTTTTGACACAGAACATATCGACTCAAAGATATCACAGCTACAAAACCACTGCATTCCATATATAGCATCTCTTAAAGGTTTCCAAATTTTATCAACTCCATCAAATTTTAAGCACACAACATTTCTACCTACTAACATTAACTTGATTTACTGAGTATTAATAAATGGTTCAAAATATACATTCTTGATATAATGCTTACCTATTTGCATCTAACAGTTTCTTTGTTTTGAAACATAACAGACGGACTCCCTGATATCGCAACTACATAACTACGGCACAGAGATAAATGCAACAATTCATTCATTGCAGGAGATACAGAAAAGATTCCTGCCAGTCTGAAATCCAAATGTGCCACTATACAGACTACGACCAACAATAGATTTATTACTCAAAATAAAATCCACTATCAAACGTATAATAAACATACACGAACGAGATAAATTGAGAAAAGTAAGAGCAGAATGGCAATCCAGAAACAGGCATCTACAATTCCGAATAAATCTCCAATGGTGTTCAGTCTGCCATCGATCGACCTGCATCTACGACTAAACGTTTCCAATCACATATTACAGGTAACTTAAATTCCAATCAATATAACTTCTTTACAATAAAATTCACACAACACCTCATTGAAGTCAACTTGAACAAATTCTTCTACATTTTCAAATAAATATATATTCCTCTACTTTCTCTAAAACAAAAAAAAATTCCTCTGCAGGTTCCTTACTACATCATCATATCTCATGCCTCTTCACCAACATCAGCATCAATCATCCTCCTCTTCATTATATACTTGTAATCTTTTACAAAAAATACAATTTCTTTGCAAAATACTAACATGCATTGTACACTTCTCCAATTGCACACTCTTCAAAATTACATTTCAAACATTGTACATTCTTAAAATTTCACGTATTATAAATAAATTGCCATAGTTCTTCTCAACTATGAAAATGCAATCTCCATTTCAAACATTATACATTCTATATACATATCTCCAATGACATTATAATATAACTTTCTTTTCAACTATGAAAATGCAATGTCTATATCAAACATTTTAACTTCTGTATGCATATCTCCAACGACATATAATATATCAAAACAATTACAGCCACTCTCATTCTACCATCTTCCTTACGGCGTTTCCTTTGCAACATTAGGTGCAATTTCTAGTTTTAAATTTCTCATATATGTGTTTTTTTTCATTTTAATTATTGGCTAGAACAATTCTTTATTGACAATTATCATCAGCAACATAGAATTGTTTTTGGAGGATTATTTGCATGAGTTACTATATGCCCAAAACATCATAACTCATTTTGTATGATATTTGGTCATATGACATTTTTCTTAATCAATAAATTTAATTAAATAGATAAGAAGACATACTTGGTTTTTGGGTATGTGGTATATACAAGTTAAACATAAATACATTTAAAAAAAACATGTAATATAATTCTTAATCATGGATATTTACCCCAACTTTACCATAGAGATTCTTAATCTGTAAATAGGCTTAGTTATAATACCATGACTTACGAATACCACACGTCCAAAAAATCACAACTCATTTCATATGACACTTGTTTTTTTTTTTATAAGTTAAATTTCTATTTCCTACAATTTCCAAATTACATCCCCAGTACATCAAGATTTACAACCTGCGCATAAAATTTGAGTATTGGCCATAACCAATATCTAGATCTAGCCTACATTGACAAAACCAGTACACTAACAACAACAACTCTGATCTTGCGACCCATCATTGATCACAAGTGTTTTCTCAGTTTTTTTCCTTTTATTTTTTCATACATTGATCCATTCTGAGGGATTGTTTCGAACCATTGTGGAAGAGACATTTTCTTCCTTTTCTTGAGAGATATCTAATTTTGAAGGGTCTTCAATGTTGATTGATTCCTTCTCACTATCTAAATGGCATGATTCATGCAAGCACCTCTGTCCACTCATAGGAAAGGAAAAAATTATAGTTGAGTTTCATTCTAACCTATTCATAGGGAGATCCCATTAAAGGAATGAGTCACAATGACCTGTGGCTTCACTAGGGTTGCAAGCCTTGAATT
The DNA here is from genome assembly GCA_034641835.2 of Pinus albicaulis. Taxonomy (NCBI): domain Eukaryota; kingdom Viridiplantae; phylum Streptophyta; class Pinopsida; order Pinales; family Pinaceae; genus Pinus; species Pinus albicaulis. Next base: position 21,508 of record JAXQQM020081766.1, read on the forward strand.
ATCTAAAGGTGAATTTGGTTATTGCTTGTTGGCATGTAGAGGAATAGGATGTTTCTTAGAACCCTTTGAAGTTTCAGGGTCCTACCACCATTGGGTATTTTTCATGGTCATTGAGGGTGGAGAGTGCCCTTGAGAAGAATGACATACATTATAGAGATGACCATGTTGTTGGCAGATCCTGCAATGGAAGGCTATGATCTCATAATCCAATGGCTATGAGTAATCATATATCCTCTAGTTTAGGAGGATCTTATCTGGTAATCACTTGTTAAGATCAACTTCTATGTATACATGAGAAAAGGTTACAATGCCCTTTTCTAGCCTATCTGTATCAATCTTAATGAATTGGGCCAGGGAATTACCAACATTGACTAATATATCTAGGTGCATCAAATGAAGAGGAAAATTAGAGAGCCAAAACAACATAGAAGTGGCCAAAGCTAACATATCTAGGGGATTAAAATCTACAAACCATGGTTGAAAGGAAAGCTTGGATGGACCCCAAAACCATGGCCCAAGATCAAGGGCCCCTTATCGATCCTCTATATTCTTGAAATATACTATAAAGTATCCCTTTGAGCAAAAGAAAAAATCTCTATTAAGTGCCCAAGTCTTAGACACCCAAGCTTGGATGGACCCCAAAACCATGGCCCAAGATCAAGGGCCCCTTATCGATCCTCTATATTCTTGAAATATACTATAAAGTATCCCTTTGAGCAAAAGAAAAAATCTCTATTAAGTGCCCAAGTCTTAGACACCCAATCCTGAAGCATAAATGTTGTAGGAAAAAACCCATTGAATTGAGAAATAAGATCATGGTCCATGTAGTTATCACTAAGAGAGTTGGATTGATCATTTAACACTTTAAGAGACAGGATTTTTGTGATTTGATCACAATGAGAGTTGGACCTGCATTAGGGGAATTTTGAGGTCTAAAATGGGCCTCCTAAGAAAAATGTACATCCAAAATAAAATTTATAAAAACCAATAGGATTCAAGATGATGATGTCAACCATGGGGGATTATTCACCATTTTGGAGTAAAAAATTAAAAAGACTAAAAAATAATAAAATAATAAAACTAATTTTCCAACTCGTATTTTCAACTTATCTCCCTAAATTTTTACTCAAATTTTGAGCAGGAGTACTCATTGGATGCAAAATTTAATTCTACATCTAAGGAGTACCCATGTTTCATACTTTTTGATGGACCCTGCTACATGAAAAATGAGAAATACATGAAAAAATGTGATTGCAATCACATTTTTCATATATTTCTCATTTTTCATGTAGTAGCATGATTCATCAAAAGTATGTAACATTGGTAGTCCTTAGATGAGGAATAAAATTTTTCATCCAGTGAGTGTTACCACTCAAAATTTGAGTAAACCCATAGGGAGATAAGTTGAAAATACGTGTTGAAAAAATAGTTTTTTCTTTTTTCCTTCTAAAATTTGATGATGTAATCTAATATTATTTTATTATTTCAACTATTATTTTATAATTTCCTTAGGAGGCTAATTTTAGACCTCAAAACTCCCCTAATGTGAGTTATTTGGGTGATTGGTGATGTTGGAGTGGGGTCCCCTAATCGTAGTTTTGGTAAAATTTTGTAATATTTTGTAATAGTGTAGTCTAGCGCAAGGGCTCTGGGGAGGGCAAAGCCCCCAATGAATTGTAATGGGTCGAAGGGTAGACCAAGTGTATGCAAACCACGGTTTCTAGACCATAGAGTAGCGTAGGATAATATGATATAAATATGTAGATAAATTGAACCTAGAGAGAGGCTAAGTTTTGGATTAAGCTTGGATACGATTCTGTGGATCTGTTGTGTGAATTGTCTGGGTAAGGGCTCCTGCTAGCTATGTGCATGAAGAACCTTAGTCCTGCTGTGTGTGGACCCCACTGGCTATGTGCGCAAGCTGGTAAATAAATTTTGTAAGTTGGATCTGAATATGAATGAATGAGAAGACGATTTTGTGATATCTAAGTGTTTTTTTGTGTTATGATTATTGGTTTTTCTTTATGTTATTTCTGGGATTATAACTTCTCATTGAATACCGATGATTTATTGATGCACACATGGATGCAATATTGTAAAAAGCAATGAATGCATATATCTAGTTATGATTAGTCACCTTGCTTCTATTAACTTATTATCTGATGGTTTCTGAGCTTAGATATTCTGACGATATACTTGTTAAGTGTTTCTGTGTTAGGGCTTCTCCAATTTAGTTTTGTTAGATCTAAAGGGACCCTCTTAATTAAATTTCTCTCTCTCGAGGTCCAGAAACCTGGTTCCAACACCCTCCCATACTACTTCAGTTGAGACCTTGACCTGCGCAAGAAGGCCATTTTCGAAAGGGCCAGTAGTACAAGGGTTTGTTGGAAAACCTTAAATCTGAACCTGGGTCAAGACCCCCCAAACCAACGAATGATTACATTTTTGGGACCAGGAGCATTCTGAGAGAGAGATCGAGTAATTCCACGGGGTCATTGGTAGCCATTGAAGCCTGAACTTGAGGACTGGTTTGAAAAGAAGATTAATGAGTTTTCCCTAAAAGAGAATATAAGTAAGAAGTTGTCTACCGAAGAGTGGAAGAACAAGTATGTTTTTACAGAGGTGCACAAAATATACTTTGTAACCTTTGCACATGAACTAAAGGAGTGGCTGGAGAGGTTGGCGGAGTTCCAAACCTGTTGGAAAGACGATAAGGTCACACAGTGGGACCCTAAGTTGATCCGACAATTGGAGAAGGATGATAACAAGATCACTCAGACCGTAGATCACTGGGTTGATAGTATTTTTGGAGGATTTGTAACTAAGTTTATAGTCAATCAGTTTGTGTCCTATTCTGAATTTGAGCGAAGGTTTCTCAAGGGATTTAGAGGTAAGTTCCTGCAAACATTTTCATTGATGATTAAAATCTTATTGTGTGAAAAGGGTATCTTTTGCAGTCACACTAAGTGAATGACTTCTACCGAAAGTGGAAGCATGACATGAAGTGGTAAATACTATCAGGTTAATCAAGAAGGTGATAGATCGGTATATAGTCCTCTGGGGGATTCATCTGATTTCAACCAAGTCCCTTGGCTACGCCACCATCGAAACAAAGCAAGGGTAGGAATTCTTCTATTCCACCTCTACCACCACCTGTAGACGATATGGCTACGCACATGAAGTTAGCCATCTTTAAGGGTGTGAGGGATGAAGATATGGACCGGTTTTGGTTTGTATCAGAATCAGTATGGACCGCACAGAATATTAATAATGATGTTGTAAAGAGAGTGTAGCTATCAATAGTCTTCGAAAGAAGGGCTCTAGAGTGGTTCATGGGATATATTGGTTAGCATGCCAATCCCATAATACAAGAGATTAAGGATGCCTTGAAACAATAGTTCTGAAAGCCTAAGTCCTATGCTCAATTTGTCACAAAGCTAAGAGATATTAAGAAGGGACCTATAGAGTCTGTTTGGGAGGCTGACCAACAACTTCAGAAATTCATCAATGATGGAGGATTTGTCTATGAAGAAGAAAACATAAAAAGTGGTTCATCGCCATGATATTACCACATCTGCGTGGACCTATTGGTCAGTAGAAGATCAATTCGTAGGAAGTGGCCTTGGAGATCGCTATGAAGTTGGAAGCTGCGCCAAGGGATGATGCTCAATTTGGGGCATTGCAAATCCAAAACTAGTTAGAAGCATTGCACTTAGAAATTTAGAACTTGAGAAAGGATCAAGAAAAGAAGCCAACGTGGATGTCTGTTGCATACATTGCAGGGTATCAGGCCACACAAAAGATCAATTCCCTCTACTCTCAAATTGTATGCAGGCTGGGGGACCAAGTCCACTGTGCCCTAGAGATAAGGATGGACCAGGTACCCCCGTGCTGTGGTTCACCGACTTTCAGGTAGTAGAAATACATGATATAGATCACTACTCGTGATTAGGAACCTATGTTCTAGAACTAAAGAAACAATGGTGCAGATTCTGCTCATTAGTGGGTGACAATGAGCACAACTGCCAAAAATTTGACCTGATGATAGATAGGGGAAACTTATACAGGGTGTAGGATGACCCTTTGTCACCCATATCTCCCTTTAGGAGGGGAGGATCCCCAACAAGAGGACAGAGAGGGGGGAGAGGTGGAGGCACAGGTCGAGGATGAGGGTAACTGATTTGCTACAACTGTGGGGATTTGGGACATTATACAAGAGACTACTCGAATCGTGCACGCCAATCCTACAGGTACTGTAGATAGGTCGATCACATAATTGAAGTTTGTCCTTTGCTGATAGCGAATATGCAGGAGAAATAGTAGATGTAGACGCAGAATTTACAATGGGTTAAGGAAGAACCATAGGATGATGGGCCAAGTATCAATGTAATTACACGTAGTGGCATTGCCACTAGAGGAGCTAAGGAAAAAGCTGTGCCTGAACCACTAATCAGGAAGGCTTATGACAAAAAGGAAAGCCTCGACCTGAAAAATGAGAAAGAGACCTTCCTTGAAGCTAGGAAGGATTTTTCCAAAGACAAAGCACCCACCACAAGGACTTTAGGGGATTCAAAGGCAGATGAAGGAGTTAATCCATTCCATTAGGCATGTATGAAGTTGTTGCGCAATCAGAAGGTGGTGGAGAATATCCAAGCATTAATATACGTCTGCGTAGAAATGGTTGCCCCACAAACGGAGATTAAAACCTTGAACAATATTTATAAGAATGAGAAAAGGATAGGTCGAGAGATGTGTATGACTACGCAGATTGGAGATTATGAAATGGATCAAGTCATCCTTGAATTAGGATCGGATGCCAATGTCGTGCCAAAACAAATTTGGCAGAGGATGGGAGAACCCAAGCTGGAATGGTCCACTATTCAGTTAAGAATGGATAAGCAATAGAAAATCATCCCACTAGGAATATTTCCAAAGGTTGTGGTAGAAATTGCGGGAGTTAAAGTTTATGTATATTTTTAGGTAATCCAAATTCTAGATGATGCAGACCCCTATCCCGTGTTCTTAGGTCTAGACTGAGCTATTGACATGGGGGGTATCATCAATCTGAAAAGAAGAAGTATGGTCTTTGATAACTATGGTATGCAGGTAATAGTCCCCTTGGATCCAACAGAAGGAAAACTGTATACAAAATCGATGTGTGAGGAGGAGGATGTTGATCACATTTATAAACTAACTACCAGAGATGATGATTGGATCAACCATAAATCTGGAGGCATGTTGTGTTGGGAGAAAGACAACACATGTCTCTCAAACTCAGATGGTGAGATAGAAAATTGGCAGAACTAGCTGCATGACGTATCTGCACTGCGATGCCTTAAGACTACCAAGAGCTTCCAATATATCTCCTCAGAGGTAAGATAACTGCCCTACTTTGATGGATCTATTATTGTTAAGGAATTTATTAAATCATTCGAAGCAGTTTTTTCTGAAGAATGGGGATTTTGGGCACTTGAATTGGCTATGCGCGCAACCCCTGTGCGGTGCTGGGAAACCCATAAGGGGGCTTTCCAGGACTAGAAGGAATGCCGAAAAATGATGATCCTACTATTTGAACATCAAGCCAACCCACCCTTGGAACTCTTCTTTGGTTGCATGGACTCGCAAAAGCACTTGGCTATGTGGATGGAATTATGGAATGAATGGGTCCATATGTTTAATCACGCCTTAGGACTAATCCCCACCACTTGGTATTTAGATGTAGAGCTACACCAGCACACTTTCCATTGGGGAACAATGAAAAAGGATTTCATGGTGACATTTGGGTTAGTAGGAGGGATGGAGAAAATAGATGAATACCTGTAAGATATAGATGCTCTAGTATTTGATTAGTCCTTATCTAGGAAAGAATGTGTTGCGCCATCTTCAGATGCGAAGACGTAGGATATTGTCAACTGCCGAAATTTTGTAGTAGAAGATTGTGATGAGGATCCCATAAATATCACTATCCCAGAGTCGGAAGGAGAGCGCCAGTTGTAAGACCTCTATTGCAAGCAGTAGATGTGACCAAACCGTTAAAATTGAAGCAAGTCAAAATTGGCACGAAAGAGCATCCTAAGATGGAAAAAATTGTGGATTACTGGGATAAAAATACGGTTGGAAAGATTGTGGAGCTACTGACCGAATATTAGGACTTGGTCCCTACAAAGTTCTCTGAGCTAAAAGGAATCATGGAAGATATGGGTGTTATGAGGATCACCTTGAAGCCAGATGCATGCCTTTTCAAACAGAGGACCTATCGGTTGAACCCTAAATATAAAAATAAAGTCAAGGAGGAAATAGATAAGATGGTGGTCGTAGGTATCATGGAACCGGTACAACATTCAGATTAGGTAAGCCCTATGGTGATCTAGGAAAAGAATACCAAAGGAGAGATAAGAATCTGCCTAGACCTATGCAAGTTGAATGATGCCTACGTACATGATCCTCTCTCTAAGCCATTCTCTCATGAAATTCTGGATAACGTAGGAGGTCAGGAAGCATACTCTTTCACTGATGGGTTTTCAGAATAGTATCAGAATAGGATCGCACCGGAGGATCGCAACAAGAAAACCTTCACGACTGAGTGGGGATCTTTCCAGTACACTATTATGCCTTTTGCGCTGAAGAATTCCCCTGCCATTTTCTCGTGCGTATTTGTAGCAGTATTCAAAGAATTCATTCATAGGTTTCTTGAGGTTTACTTTAATGATTAGACAATTTTTGGATTATTAAATAAGCATGTGTCAAACCTGCACATGATGTTGGATGCCTACAGGAAACACCAAATTTCGCTAAACATAAAGAAGTTCATATTTTGCATACCATTTGGGATCTTATTGGGGCACATTGTATGTCAGTAGGGATTGGTGGTTAACCTAGCTAAGGTTGCAGTTATCATCAATTTAGTAGTCCCTACCACCGAGAAACAGTTGCGCTCCATCCTAGGGCACACCAACTACTATAGGAAGTTTATTCAAGGTTACGCCCTGATCACTGCACTAATGGAGAAGTTGCTAAAAAAATATGTATCCTTTTCCTAGGATGAGGAGTGCCAAAGAAATTTTGAGCTACTAAAGGAAAAGAGGATCACTACGCCTATTTTGATATTTCCAAATTTGGAGAAGGTATTTCATGTACATGTGGATGCATCAAGGATAGCCTTGGGAGTTGTCTTAGCGTAGCCAGGAGAAGGAGACATTGATCACCCAGTTGCATTTGCGAGAAGGAAACTCTATAGCACAGAGCGTAATTATTCTACTAATGAGCGAGAAGATTGGGAATGGTGTATACCCTACAGAAATATAGGGACTACCTATTGGGAGGACACTTCAAGATGTTCATTGATCATTCAGCCTTAAAATACCTAGTTAATAAGCCTATGTTGGGGGGGGGGGGGAGATTTGTAGATGGTTAATGTTATTCTAGGAGTATAATTTTTAAATCATTGTGAAGCTCGGAAGACTAACTGTCGGACCTGATCACTTGTCTCGGATTGCGAGTGGGGAAGAACCAACTAATCTAGAAGAAGGGTTACCTGATGCACAATTTCTTTCTATCAAGGTATTTTATGAGCACTTTGAAAATATTATTCATTCCTTGAACCCAAGGATGGCACCTACAGACTATTGAGTGCAACAGAAAAAGGACTCGGTGGCCCGCATAATAGATTTCACAATAATTGCCAGCAAATTATACAAGTTGGGAGCAGATGCGGTATTGCGAAGGTATGTATTAGAACACAAGAAACAAGCTATATTGGTTGAAGCCCATGGAGGGGTAGCAGGAGGTCACTATGCAGGAAAATAAACTATGAAGAAGGTGCTGAGGGATGGGTTGTGGTGGCCCACATTACATAGTGACGCCCACACATATTGTTGAGCCTGCGATGCATGCCAACAGATAGGGAAACCTTTGCACCGAGATGAGATGCCTCTGCAACCATAGATGGCTTTGCAGGCATTTGAAAAATGGGCCATAGAAATTGTAGGACCCATCAATCCCCTAGGAAAGAAGATGGGTGAATGTTACATCATTACTGCAACTAATTGTGTAACCAGATGGGTAGAAGTGAAGGTTGTGAAGGATTGTACTGTAGATACCACTTCACACTTCATATTTGAGCATATTATGACCAAGTATGGCTGCCCAAAGATCTTAATGAGAAATAGAGGTACACATTTTGTTAATGAAACTATTGAAGCTTTGACTGAAGAATTTCAGATCCATCATGCGAAGACTACCCCATATCACCCAAAGGCTAATGGGGAAGTGGAAGCTTTCAAAAAAATTTGGAACATGCACTCACTAAGGTCTATAATGCTGATCAAAGCGATTCGGATGTGTGCATTCCCTCAATGATTTGGGCCTATAGGACCACCTACAAGAAAATGATCGGGAAAAATCCTTTCAGGATGGTCTACGGGAATGAGGCCATCATTCCCATGGAATATATTTTCCCCATCCCATGCATTGCCTCTTTAAAAAACATGGAAGAACTTGACATCATGGAGGAATGCTTGGCACATCTGGTTGCCCTAGAAGAGGATTGGTTCATTGCTAACTTCCACCAGCAGGTTCATAAGGCTTAAGAAAAATCTTGGCATGATTAGGACATCTAACAATAGGTATTCAAGGAAGATGAATTGGTGCTGCTTTATGAAAACCAGTTTGCGCCCCACCCAGAAAAATTCCGTAAGCATTTTTTGGGTCGATACATAGTGAAAGAGAATACAAATGGTGGTGCGGTTAGGTTAGGTATCCCGCGTGCAGACTACCTGCCTGGTTATGTTAATGGAAGTCGTCTCAAACCTTATAGGGACAACTCGACGCCTACCAAATGATTATATGGACTAAGTATTTTTATCAGGAGTATTATGCGCACAAGGAGGGAAAGGTGAAGGAAGGAATGACAGGAGCGTAAGGGTCGCGCATAGGTAAGGAGGTGCAGAAGGGTGCAATGGAGCTGTAGGAGTAGTGTGTAGTTGGAAAAACTAACCATTGGAACAGTAAAACTGGGTGAAAAATTAATTTTACCATTTAATGGATTGGGATTTTGGTAATTAATGCAATGATCTGGGAGGGATTTTTATCATTTCCTTGATGGTAAGTTGCATTTAAGAATAATCTGACCATTTTTACCCTTGGGGGGCTATAGAAAGGGGGGTACAAGTCATAATAGGTTCCTTTGCTTTCCAAAACTCTCTTGCCTTGTGATTTACTGTGAATTTTGTGTATTGTGTGACTTCGCCATTTGCATTTCTGGGCAAGCTACCCCTCTAACATCTGAAACCCTGAATTTATCTTTCGAACAATAATAACTGCTTCTAACCCTGTCGAGTCATCGCCTATTATGACGCGTTGAAATTGGGTTCGAAGATGTGTTTGAGGTAACTCGTGATGTTGAAGAGGTCGTGTTTACATAGACCAAAGGAAAGGGGAAGGGGAAGGAAAACGGAAAGGAGCCAGGAAAGGAGAAAGGCAAGGGGAAAACCATGAAGTGGGCTATGGTGAAGCCACACACATCCCCTCAGATTGTGAATTCCACTCGACAAGTGCCTCAGGCATGCTTGCCCAATCCATCGAAGCGTCCCATGACAACCCAAGAGGAAGCTTTGCTGGTGGCTCCGCTCTCCTGGTTGCTATCATATGTTAAGCCAAGAAAACCCATAGTGCGCACCCCTAAAAATTTTGATGTTGTCTGAGAATACCTGCTGATGTCGTTGGTTCTGCAGGAGGTCCCTTTAATTTGTGACATGTTTGGAAGCCTTCCCTCCATCAAGTTCGATGACCATGACCTTGAAAATTAAGACACCTTCCAAAATATAGCCCTGGAATTGTATTTTGAATGAGAATTGTATGATGATGTGCCGAAGGTGGAACCGATGCCATGGGCGTGCGGGCTAGAGGCCTCTAGGATATTGAATTTGCTGTGCCTCCCCCATTTTTGGTGTTATCCTATCACCATCCTGGTTGTGCGCCAGCTGTTGATGTTGATCTATGCTAGGTGCTTGTGGATCCAGGGTTGCATCCCAATTGACGCTACGTTGATTCATAGAATCACCAGCTTTCCCATGAAGGGGCCCCATCCCATGAAGGTATTCGACAAGAAATATGAACATAAGGTACCTGAAGAAGTGTGGTAAAATATAAAGTCGATAACGATAAGAGGGGGTTCATTATAGAAACCATCGCTAACCCAGGAGTGCACATGGGTACTCTGCTACTCACCTGTAAAATGATGTGCAAGTGTCGGGAAATGGCTGTCCCCGCCTATGTGATTTAGCTGGCTGGACTTTGCGAGAAAGGGGTCTGCTATAACTAGTCGCAGTACCACTATGATGAAATTTTATACAATGTGCGTGAGGCATAGAACCAGGGAAAGGAATTTTGTCACTCACGGATTTTGCTGTTGATCACCTTTATTGCATGGGAGACACCTCATTATGCGGTGCTCCTTGAGCTTGAGTTGAATTTTTGTGAAGGTGCGTTGTATGCGAACCATTGGGATTCGAAGGATTCAAAATGCATTGATGAGAACAAGGTGTTCTGGGATTTTTTTGACCATGCGTTGGTAGTAAAAATTCATTCCAGTCCGTTCTTGTCCCCTGCGGTCTATGAAAAATACAAGTGCATCGTTAAATTCCATGTCACCATGAACAATGTGCAGATTAGGGCTCGCAAGGATCTAACATTGTACAACCTTTCGTATATGGCCACGGAGGCAGAGATCGATCAAGTTGTCATGACTTGGCCACCGACATGGAAACTTGGCTTCAAATCATCTACCCCGGTCACATCAGGCACCTTTGGAAAGGACACAACCCCAAAAGATACTGTCCCTCCCAGTACAACAGAGGAGACTGAGGTGCACACCACGGAGAAGTTGTCGACTAAGGAAACCCCCAAAGATGCCAACAAGGGGACTGAGCATGAATCTTAGCAGGATGAGGAGCCTGAAGGGATTGGTGGGGAGGGCGCAGAGTCCCCATGTGAAACGAAGCGCACAGGTGAACCTCCCAAAAGGCAGCGGAATAAGTGCAAGGCCGATAAGACCGGTTGGGACGAGGAGGTAACTTTAATAGAGGACGATCTGGATAAGATCACAAATACTATCACAATGACCTCCAAGGATAGATAAATTTCCCTGGAGGATCAGTAGAAGGCTGTGCTGGAGGCTCTATAGTCAGGATTGCAGGTGCTCCATCTCAAAGAAGACATTCTTCAAGTGAGTGTGAACCAGGCGAAGCAGATTCAAGCGATCCAACCAACCACATTTACAACCTTGACCACTATGAACGAAAGTAGGATATGCCCTCTCTGAGGTGCGTGTTTGGTCTCAATCTAGTCTCCTAAACTGAGCTCATTTAATTGTCAACCAGGATTTGTAAACTGCTGAAGTGAAATGTACTGTATGTACCTAGGTGTTTGTTTCCTAATGCGTTGTGTGTAGTGTTTTATGATGTTTTTGGTCTTTTGTGGTGATTTATGATGTTTTTGGTCTTTTGGTGGTTTTTATGTTCAGAAGGAAAATGCCTAGAAAGTTGATGGAAATGAGCTAGTGATTAAAAACAGAGTTAAACCTAATTTATGGATAACAAATGGCAAATGCAATTGGAATCACTGAAGCTGAATCTAAACTATGACTAAATAAAAGCAAAGCTTGATAATGACTTTCAAACAAGTGATTCAAAACACAAATTACACTTGAGAAATGATCGCTAAGTATGCAAATCCTCTAACTAAACAGTTAAACAACTAATCTTACAATGATGCAACATTTTTTTCCTTAATTAGAGATTTGAAACAGATTTGGAGGAAAAACATTGATACCATCCTAAGATCTTCTATTCTAGGACTAGTTCCTAGTTCTATTCTGCAATTTAATTTAATGTCACAAAACCTTTACTCAAGAGTTATTGATTTCTTTTTCAAAGTAGTCTTTTGAGGGAGAGCTCTGTTTATGAAATGATGAGGAAATTGCAGAGGTACTTCAGGCCTTAAAATGATGTTGTCTTCTGTTCATATGGTTATAGATCAATTATGGATTTCAGAACAAGAAGAGGTTTGTGAATAATGAAGGTTGTTTTGTTAATCCTAACAACTGAAGTAATCTATTGTGCAATGGATGACAATTTGAATATGAAGTGCAAGTGCAATGAGTTGAACTACAACCAAACCTAAGGTGTCACTAACCTAAAATGTTGTTAAACTACAAGTCATTATCAAATCCAAAATAAAAATAACCGAATCATGAGTTAAATGCAATGAAACTCCGGAGCATTCTAACTATGCTAACATGCATTATTCTATGAAGTTACACAATATGTTTGTTCATCATTAGTGATATTTTGGAAGAGTTCCTTCTTTTGGAAGAGGTAGAACAATTCTGACTGTGTAATTGAGTGCAATTGTAAGCAAATAGACTGAAAGCAAATGAAAAACTAAGATATCATATCCATACCCTACTCGTCATTATGATGTCTTGGGCAAGCGTTTAAGAGCAAGAACGGAGATGATACTTAGTACAAACACACAACTAAATCATTCATTATCACGGTCATGTCTTGAACTTCTTAAGAATTTCTTGGAAGAGTTTCTTCTTGTGGAAGAGTGATTGGAACAAGTGTAACTGTGATGATGAACAACAAAAAAACTACAACTAAGTCCTACAGTACTATAGCCATTTCCCATTCATCATTATAATCTGTTGGAAGAGCTTCTTCTTGTGGAAGAATTAGAATGAGTATAACTACAGTAGCTAATTAAAACAACTATAAATTCAACTTCAAATCCTACAGTACTATAGCCATTTTCCATTCATCATTATAATATTTTGGAAGAGCTTCTTCTTGTGGAAGAGTTAGAATGAAGATGACTACAGTAGTTAATTAAAACAACTATGAATTCAATTCTAAAAACGTAAAGGCAGCTAGAATACTTATCTAATTTACGCAAAATAAATCCGTGCAAGAGGCAGGGGCCCTCTACCACTTGACGGAATTCAACTCCAAATTAAATCAACGCCTTCACAACAACATTGTTTTCTTCATTAAAGATGAAAGAACTTGAACATAACACTCTGCGTCTTCAGAAATGTAGCACAGAGTCTAAACAAAATCTAGCATAAAATATAATATCAAATCTAACATAACTCTCGGTTTCCCAAGTGTTTATAAAGCAAATGCACATAACAAGACTTGCAACAATTCAGGAACACTGTCTTTCCTTATCGGAATCACATTAGGACTCTTGAAGTGGCTGCGTGAAGAGGAAAAAGACATCTGGACTGAAACAGTCCTAATAGAAGTCTGCTTTCTTAAATGTGTTCCCACGTTCCAAAACCATACCCAGAATTCGTTTCTTCCTCCATGATGAGAAACGAACCATGTAGACATGACGTGGATTATGCCCATATGCGGTTTTCCTTGAGAGGCCACCTGGAACATACTCAAACGTGAAGGCAGCTGCAGAATCGCCGGTTAGCTACGGAATGTCTGCATTCTGCAGCTAGTTCCGGTCAAAATGCTTTACAATGGAAAAAATCACAAAACTTAGCAATTCAGTCATGTAAATCATTCTAGAAGTAATTTTAACTATATTCATTGATCAATTGGATCTAGGATAGCAATGGACAAGGGAAAATGAGGTAAAATGAGGTGAAAGAAAGCACAATTTTGAGGCTCAACATACCCCCACTGTTGTCTCTTTGCATGTCCTCATGCAAATTATCCTATGAACTCAGAGGCTTCTGCAAGGACATCTAATCCTCTTCTTCTCCTTTGTCTGGAAGCTAGAGGTCTTCTGGGTTTTCTGATAACAAGTTTGAACCTTAGGTTGGTGAGTGCCTTGATTAACTTTTTGTTCCTTGTCTTCAACTTCTCATTGGTCTTCTCCACTTTGTCTATATGCAGGGATAAGGTTGAGTTCATATCAGTTTTGAGCTTGATTTGATCCTTGAGAATTTCATTTTCGTTTTTGATGTGTCTATTCAACAATTCCAACTCATACCTATCCCTTCTTAATATATCTATTTCAGACAGTGGAGGACTGGGGGTTCTCTCTCTGCTTTCTGAAGCTCTCCTCTCCAAAGTTTCCACATAGTCATAAATTTCCTGTTGAGCAGGGTCAATTTCAGGGGTTCCTTCATAAAATCCTCTTCAACATCCTCTTCAATGGATGTTTCTTCATCTTCTATATTGATTACCCCTGTTTGTTTGATTAGTGTTTTCTTCAGTTTCCCTTTTAGTCTGTGGCTTCTTCTAAGCTGAGAAGATCCCTCTCCTTTCTCCATGGCAGATTTCTTGATTACCTTTTCTTCCTTAAGTTGCCTCTTGATTTGAGTCAACTTTTCTAAAATGATTTCCTCACTGCTTTCTTGGATTGTTTTGTCAATTTCAACTTCTGAAGCCCTCCATTTTCTACTTCTTCTTATAGTCTGTGGTTCAGGTGATGGTTCTTTTGCTTCTTCAAAATGATTTCTTATTAAGAAATCGTCCCATGTATCATTTGTTTTAGCTAGATGATGTTCAATCAGAATTTTGACCAAACCATGATGATATAGGGTTGTCTCTAAAAATTTAACCCTTCTTTGAACACAGGAAGCCATCTTCTTCAGAATTTGAAGCAAGAAATATGGTAGGTTTAAGTCTTCCCCCAGAAAATGCATCATTAGTCTAATGTGGTAGACATAAAATGTCCCATATCTACCCTCACATGTAATAAATTTTTGTAGAAGAAGTAGTATGTTTCTCCATTTATTTTTCAATGTAGAACTGGGAATTCCTTTCTTAAATACAGTAACATCCATACCTGGTGTTTTTAAAATTTGTTTCCAGGAGTCATTGTGGAATTCTCTATTTTTGAACCATCTCTCTCCAGTTCTGAGCAACCCTCTAGCCTCTGCAATGAAAACTTCAGTGACAGTAAATTTGACATCTCCCACTTCAACTTCGGTTCCTTGAAATGATCTTGCAAATGTTTTAGTGACTTCCTTGTGGAAGCCATTAAATTTCTCCAAAAATTGAAGCCATCCTATTTGTTGTAACATTTCTTTACATTGAGGATAGCCTTCTAAATATTTTGAACCCACTGGTTCAGTCCTTACAATGAAACCCATGATTGCTTCTTCAATGTTCAAATTAACACTCTTCTACCCACAAGAACAATAACTTTCACCTTCGAATTGAAATGGCTTCAAGTTCTGAATGAAAATGGCTTCAAACTTTGGAATGACATACCTCTGATTGATAGTGGCAACAGCTTCAAAACTTCGGGCTGATATGCCTCTGTTGACAATTGAACTTTGGACTGATATATCTTTGTTTGACAGTGACAACTGGCTTCAACTTCTTCACTGCAATGCCTCTGGCTCTTGGTAGCAAATGGTTTCGAATTCAACACTACAACACCTCTGTCTCCTAGTGACAAAAGACTTCAAACTCCACACTGCTACACTTCTGTGTTTATAGTGAAAATGCTCAAACTCTGCCCACAGTAATATTTTGTCTGCCCACGGAATCAAATGGCTTCAAATTCTCACGCTGCTATACCTCTGAATTTACCCTTTTTCTCTGCTCTGAGTTTACAATGCTCAATGCTATTCAAACTGATATCCTTTGGCTCTACTCTCGGTGATAATAATATCTCTGTTTACGGAATGAAATGCCGGCTACAGAATGGAGTGATGGCAGTGGTCACAGAATGAAGTAGTGGAGTGAGGTGGAGGGAATGGATTAATGATTGAAGAGACAGCGAAGATTTTTACGATGGCAGAGAGAATCATCATTGAATGATTTGGTTAAGAGATGTGAAGAATTCAAATTCCTCGATCATTTTAACCGTTTAAATGATATCGGGCATGAAATTTGAAATGGAAGATTTTAATCCAAAGTCTGTGGAGGGTTTATTGGTCTTGATCAATAAAAATAATTAAAACAACCTTTTCGAACAATCCATAACTAAATCTATGCTAAATTTTTAATGAAATGCCATTATAATTTAAACTTGTTACCTCTGCCTTTCATTTGATTTTTGTAGTCTTTGTCTTCTTGTTCACCTTTGGAAGAGTCTTCATAATTTTCTTCATGCTTTTGATTCATGGATACACTGGGTCATTTTGTTACAATTCTAATATCTGCTGATTGATGCCTTCAGGGTTTGTAGCTGCGGAAAGACTGTCTGGCTGCAGAAAGGCTGATCAGCTGCAGATTGTCTATTGAGCTGCAGAATGTTCCTGTAGAGCATTTTGATCATGAAAATGGAGTGTTTTTGGAATATGGGTGAAATGTTATATGTTATGAATGAAGATGGATGATGGATTATGATATGTATGAAGTGGATGATGAAATGGAATGGATTCAGTTTATGAAATGGAGTGAAAGAACCTAAGGACTGCCTTGCAATCTATGACATGTTTTATTTATTTACAGCAAGACATCAAACTCTAAATTTTGTTATGAAAATGAGATGGATGGAGGATGGAATGAGATGAATGAAACTTGGAATGAAGTGGAACATGAGTGAATGAATGAAATGAAGTATGAATGGAGTGAAATGAAATGAGATGAATCATAAGCACTATGGAACTGAACTTATGATTTTTGTAACAGCTGCTAGTACAAATAAAAATAGGAGAAGTTAGAGTGTCAGAGAGACTCTGATTTTCACACTATCTTTTCTGTATAAACATGCCAATAAATGATTGGTTTTCATGTTTATACCTTTATTTATTTATTTATTTTTATTTTTTTATTTTTAAAAAATGCTTCAGAAAATTTAATCAAGTTGATGAAGAAGAGAGATTCTTCTTCATTAACTTCACATCATTGCTTTCTTGGAACTTCTTGAAAAATTCTTCTCTTGAGAGTGGTTTGTGGTATATCTTCAATCTGTGACCATTCATAAGAAAAGTGACCTTTTCTTCATCTATAGTTCTGATTTTGACTGCCCCATTATCAAAAATTTCAACAATTTCATATGGCCCAAGCCAATGTGTCTGAAATTTACCTTGAAAATCCTTGAATTTTGAATCAAACAAGAGAGCCCAGTCACCTTCTTTGAATTTCTTCTCTTTAATGTACTTGTCATGCCATCTAGCCCTTTGTTGTTGGACTAGACTTGTTTTCTGAACTGCATCTTGTCTGATCTCATCCAATTCATTAATCTGCTCCAGTCTATGCTTTTGTGCCTCCGTCAAATCAAGTCCTAACTGAACTGCCATTTTGAAGGTTTGAATTTAGAACTCTATGGGAAACAAAACTTGCTTTCCATAAACAAGCTCATAAGGAGTATGGCCTGTTGTGTTTCTCCATGTAGTTCTATAGGCCCACAAGGCTTCAGGAAGCCTATCTACCCAATCTCTTCTATGTAAATGAACAATCTTTGTTAGGATTCCTTCAATGACCTTATTAGTGGATTCCACTTGACCATTTGCTTGTGGATGATAAGGAGTAGATGTTCTATGTCTGATTTTGTACTTTTCCATCATTTTCTCCACTAGCCTTGATGTAAATTGAGCTCCTTGATCTGTAACAATTTCCCTTGGGACACCAAAACGAGTAAAAATATCCTCAAAAAGAAAAGTAACTACAGATGATTCATTAGCAACAAGTAATGGTTTAGCTTCTACCCATTTACTAACATAATCAGTGCAAACTAATATGTATTTCTTTTGTCTTGATGGAGGACTAATAGGCCCTACAAAATCCAAAGCCCATTTTTCAAAAGGTTCAATGTGTACCTGAGGTTGTAATGGCATCTCACCTGAAGGAGAAGGTTTCCCTACCCTTTGTCAACTGTCACACCTTTTGACATACTCCTTAGCATCTTTAAACAAGGATGGCCAATAATATCCTAAGTTAAGGATCTTATAGGCTGTCCTCTTATCTGCAAAGTGTCCACCACAAGGTTCATCATGACATGACTTAAGAATCTCAGGCATCTCATCTTCACGAACACACCTTCTAATGATCAAATCTGGACCTGTCTTGTAAAACTCATTAGCGACCCATGAATATCTTGCACTATCATTAATGATTTTTCTTTTATCCCTTGCATTCATAATTGAAGGAAATTTTCCTGAAACTAAATAATTGGCGATATCAGCAAACCATGGAGTTTGAGTAGAGATTGCAAAAAGATATTCATCAGGAAATTGATCTTCAACCGGAGTGTCATCTTTGATATTTTGGATTCTAGACAGGAAATCAGCCACAGTGTTTTGTTTTCCAGGCCTATCTAGAATAGTAATGTTGAATTCTTGTAAGAGTAACAACCATCTTATAACTCTGCCATTAGTGATTGATTTGTTCATTAAGTATCTAATTGCGGAATGATCAGTGTGAACAAAAGTTTCATAGCCTGTTATATAGTGTCTAAATTTGTTTATGGCATGAACAACAGCTAAAAACTCTTTTTCAGTTACAGTATAGTTTAACTCTGCAGGAGTCAAATTTTTACCGATATAATAGATGGCATAGGGAATCAAATCTTTCTATCCCAATACTGCTCCTAGAGCTGTATCGGAAGCATCTGTCGAGATATGAAAAGGTAACTTCCAGTTAGGTCCCCTTAATATAGGTGCTTCAGAAATTTTGGTTTTCAGAGTTTCAAAAGCTAACTGGCAATCAGAAGTCCACCTAAATTCACAATCTTTGGTGAGTAATTTGAATAGAGGAGATGCTATTTTAGTGAAGTTTTCTATAAATCTTCGATAATACCCTGTAAATCCTAGAAAACTTCTAACATATCTTTGACAACTTGGAATGGATAGGTTAGAAATGACTTCAACTTTTGCCTCATCAACTTTAATCCCATCCCCTGAAATGTGGTGTCCTAAAACAATACCTTTAGTAAACATCATAAAACATTTTTCATGACTAAGTGAAAGGTTTGCTTCTTGACATCTTTTTAAGACTTTTTCCAAATTTTCTAAAGCCTCTTCAAATGTATTCCCATAAACTGTGAAGTCATCCATGTACACCTCTACACAATCATGTATTAGATCCGAAAAAATTCCTAATAATGCCCTTTGGAATGTTGCAGGTGCATTACATAATCCAAAGGGCAATACTCGGTAGGCATAGGTACCCCAAGGACAGGTGAATGTGGTTTTGTCTTGGTCTTCAAGTGCTACTTGGATTTGATTGTAACCACTAAACCCATCTAGGAATTAAAAGTACTTTTTACCAGCTAATGTATCTAATACTTGATCTATGAAAGGTAAGGGAAAATGGTCTTTAAGAGTAGTTTTATTCAGTTCTTGGTAGTCAACACACACCCTCCATTTTCCATTTTTCTTCGGCACAATCACCAAAGGAGAAACCCACTGACTATCTGAAATAGGATAGATGAAATTAACATTTAACAATTTTTGCAATTCCTCCTTAACAATTTCCCTAAGATTTGGATTCATCCGTCTTTGAGGTTGTCTGATTGGTTTGCAATTTGCCTCTATATAGATGTGATGAGTAAAAGTCTTGGGACTTATCCCTTTCATGTCAGTGTATTCCCATGCATATGCAGAAGAATGTCTCTGTAATACTTTGATTAACTCTTCTTGTTGAGATTTTTCTAGGTTCTTGTTTATATTCAAAGTTTTGCCTGGAAAAATTTCACTTGTAGAGCTGCCAAATTTGTCCATAGAATGAAGAGACATCTGCCTAGATGAAAAAAATTCAATATTGGATCCCTCCTGAAATGATTCATGTTTGTGTTCTGGAGAATATTCAAAGTTTTCTAGAGTATTCAGAATTCGATTATCTTCACTAATTTCTAAAATTGTGAAGAGTGGTTGTAAATATTCTTCATCCTCTATCCATTGAGTGTCATCTAGATCTGTAATTGTCCTAGCTGGAGGATATAAAGTGAATTTCTTTGTTGACCTACCATCAGAAATATACATATCACCAGACCTACAACTAATAAAAGCATCAGCTGTGGCCAACCAAGGTCTTCCTAATATAATAGGATGGCCTCCTAGATTATTCTTGGGAGTTAGGATCATGAAATCCATAGGGTATTCCCAAGAATATAGGGACACTGGAATGTCTTCTATTACCCCATCTGGTTTGATCACAGATCTATCTGCTAATTGTAATAGTGTGGGTGTAAAGAGAAGATTAGGAAGTTTCAGTTTGTCCATGATTTGTCTACTCATGATGTTTATTGCTGCTCCTAAATCAATGAGTGTGTTTTGAATTTCAATTCCATTGATGTGAATTTTGACAACTGGATTTCCTGGGTCAAGATACTTTGGAATATCAATCTTTCCCATCATAATGTCTGCTATTTGTCCTACCAATTGAATTTTTTTGGTTTCTCTTATTCTTTTTCTTGTTGTCTTCATACTCAACTCCTTTATTGTTTTGGCTAAAATTGGGATTTCCTTGATGGCTTGCAATAAAGGAATTTTAATGCAAACATTTCTCAATTCATCTAAGAAATCATAATTAGGCACCATGATTTGTTTTTCTACACCTTTATCAATTTGTAATCTTTCCGGAAAGGGAGGTATAGAAGTAGATGTGGATGGTTGCTCTAATACAGGAGTTGGATTTATTGGATCTTTTTGTTTTAGTTTTTCAATGTTTTGGTCTTGAAAGGATGTGTCTTCCTCAAGAATTTTATTAACTCGTAGGGAGTCTTCCTCAGAATTATCTTGTTCTTGTATGATCACAGAAGGTTTCCTCTTCTCAAGTATCCTTCCAGACCTAAGTTGAACATCACTAAGGTCTAAAGGAGTAATTAAATAAGTTGGAAAATGTTGACCTTCTATCATGTATGTATTCTGAGGGTTCTTATTATTGGGGTTTGGTATGGGCTGAGCTGGCAATTGATTGGATTTTTGAGGGAATGGTAATGGAAGTGGTTGATTTTGATGTGGTTGGTTCTGATGATGTTGTTGAGGATTTTGTTGAAGATTTTGAGGAAAATTTTGTTGAGGATTTTGAGGATAAAAATGTGGATATGGTGGATAAGATGGTGGATACTGATAATATGGAGAGTATCTTCCATAGGGACCTTGTGATCCTTGTGCCCAAGCTTGAGATTGATTTTGAAATTGGGGCCAAGGTTGCTGCCAAGAATTCCAAGGTGGAGGTTGATTATACATTGGATCATGAAATCCCTGTGTCTGAGATCCCTGCCAAGGTCTTCTAGATACAAAGTTAAGAGATTCTGTGGAATCTGTAGGAGTTTCTTCTTGAAAAACAACCTTGAGACCAGGAAGAGAAGGACAATTCTTGGTCTCATGTTTCTCAGAACAAATAACATAGGTTTCTACAACTTTTACATCTAAAGGACACTCTCTCAAGGCATGTTTCTTTCTACATTTGGGACAAAAGATTGCCAAGGCATCAGATTCAGCCTTTTGCTTGTTTTGTATCTTAAGGGTGTCTATTTGTTCACTAAGACTCCCTAAGATGTCAGATTTAAAATCATCAAGCATGTGACCTATTTCTGATCTACTTAATGTCCCAGAAGCAGACTTACTTGCCCTTGCAAGAGCAGGATCTCTTGGACCTTTGACAGTTTTAGATTTCCCTCTTGAAAGGTTGATACATAACTCAGATATTTCAGGTAATGTGAGTTGTGATATATCCCCTTTTCCCATCATGTTTAGGATATCCAACCATTCATCCCTAATTGTTTTCAACAAAAGAGCTTTTAAGGTGTCTTGATCTAGATTTTCCATTTTTTCCCTTTTGATGTTGTAATGAAACCTTTCCAAAAAATCTTCCAAATTTTCATCTTCTTTTTGTAACATCTTGAACACTTCTTCATTATGATTAACCGGCATACAATAATCCAAGTATCTCTCTAGAAATGCTTGTTTCATGTCTTCCCATGTTCTAATAGAGCTACTGATTAGACTCATAAACCACTTCAATGCTGCTCCCTTCAAAGTTGAAGGAAATAATTTCAGTTTTTGAGCATCTTGTAAGTAGTCATAAGTCCTACACAGCACTTCAAATTTGAATAAGAAAGTTTCAGGATCTTCATTTTTAAGTCCATAGAAGTTTGGAAGGACAGAGGGTGAAATGTTTTTCATGGTTGTATTGGTTTCTTCATCAAGTATAGGGAACCCAAAAGAGCTTCCTATTCTACCTCTTCCTCCATCTGCACCTCTACCTCCTTCTCCTCTTCCTCCTTCTCCTCTACCTCTACCTCTACCTCCAAATAATGTGTGTTTTCCATTAAAAACTCCTCCTCCTCCTTCTTCTGCCATGGTTGACTCTCCTGTGGAAGTGGAAAGGTTTGTGTTCCTAACAGGAGTTTTTAGATCTTCTTCTATGGCAGGTTCAGTGGATGAAGTGGAAGGTTTCTCTAATGGCATAGTTGACCTTAGATTTTCTAGAAGTCCAGGATCAGAAGAAGATGGAATATGGGTTTGAGTTGAAGGTTTACTAGCTCTAGATCTAGATGAAACAAGTGGTGTTCTAGAAATAAAACTTCTGCCTCTGCTGCTTATAAATCTTCCCCTTGAATCTCTCTCCCTACGCATAAAATTGTTTTTGGATGCTAAGAAACAAAATTTACCTAGTTTTCACTTCACCGGCAACGGCGCCAAAATGTTTGGTCTCAATCTAGTCTCCTAAACTGAGCTCATTTAATTGTCAACCAGGATTTGTAAACTGCTGAAGTGAAATGTACTGTATGTACCTAGGTGTTTGTTTCCTAATGCGTTGTGTGTAGTGTTTTATGATGTTTTTGGTCTTTTGTGGTGATTTATGATGTTTTTGGTCTTTTGGTGGTTTTTATGTTCAGAAGGAAAATGCCTAGAAAGTTGATGGAAATGAGCTGGTGATTAAAAACAAAGTTAAACCTAATTTATGGATAACAAATGGCAAATGCAATTGGAATCACTGAAGCTGAATCTAAACTATGACTAAATAAAAGCAAAGCTTGATAATGACTTTCAAACAAGTGATTCAAAACACAAACTACACTTGAGAAATGATCGCTAAGTATGCAAATCCTCTAACTAAACAGTTAAACAACTAATATTACAATGATGCAACATTTTTGTCCTTAATTAGAGATTTGAAACAGATTTGGAGGAAAAACATTGATACCATCCTAAGATCTTCTATTCTAGGACTAGTTCCTAGTTCTATTCTGCAATTTAATTGAATGTAACAAAACCTTTACTCAAGAGTTATTGATTTCTTTTTCAAAGTAGTATTTTGAGGGAGAGCTCTGTTTATGAAATGATGAGGAAATTGCAGAGGTACTTCAGGCCTTAAAATGATGTTGTCTTCTGTTCATATGGTTATAGATCAATTATGGATTTTAGAACAAGAAGAGGTTTGTGAATAATGAAGGCTGTTTTGTTAATCCTAACAACTGAAATAATCTAATGTGCAATGAATAACAATTGAATGTGGAGTGCAAATGCAATGAGTTGAACTACAACCAAACCTAAGGTGTCACTAACCTAAAACAGTGTTAAACTACAAGTCATTATCAAACCCAAAATAAAATAATTGAATCATGAATTAAGTGCAATGAAACTCCGGAGCATCCTAACTATGCTATCATGCATTATTCTATGAAATTACACAATCTGTTTGTCCATCATTATTGATATTTTGGAATAATTCCTTCTTTTGGAAGAGCTAGAACAATTCTGACTGTGTAATTGAGTGCAAATGCAAACATAAAGGACTGAAAGCAAATGAAAAAATAAGATATCATATCCATATCCTACTCGTCATTATGATGTCTTGGGCAAGTGTTTAAGAGCAAGAAAAGAGATGATACTTAGTACAAACACACAGCTAAATCATTCATTATCACAGTCATGTCTTGAACTTCTTAAGAATTTCTTGGAAGAGTTTCTTCTTGTGGAAGAGTGATTTGAACAAGTGTAACTGTGATGATGAACAACAAAAACTACAACTAAGTCCTACAGTACTATAGCCATTTCCCATTCATCATTATAATCTGTTGGAAGAGCTTCTTCTTGTGGAAGAATTAGAATGAGTACAACTACAGTAGCTAATTAAAAACAACTATAAATTCAACTTCTAATCCTACAATACTATAGTCATTTCCCATTCATCATTATAGTCTTTTGGAAGAGCTTCTTCTTGTGGAAGATTTAGAATGAGTACAACTACAGTAGCTAATTAAAACAACTATTAATTCAAATTCAAAATGTAAAGGCAGCTAGAAGACTTATCTAATTTACGCAAAATAAATTCGTGCAAGAGGCAGGGGCCCTCTACCACCTGACGGAATTCAACTCCAAATTAAATCAACGCCTTCACAACAACACTGTCTGCTTCATTAAAGATGAAAGAACTTGAACATAACACTCTGCGTCTTCAGAAATGTAGCATAGAGTCTAAACAAAATCTAGCATAAAATCTAACATCAAATCTAACATAGCTCTCGGTTTCCCAAGTGTTTATAAAGCAAATGCACATAAAAAGACTTGCAACAATTCAGGAACACTCTCTTTCCTTATCGGAATCACATTAGGACTCTTGAAGTGGCTACATGAAGAGGAAAAAGACATCTGGACTGAGACAGTCCTAATAGAAGTCTGCTTTCCTAAATGTGTTCCCACGTTCCAAAACCGTACCCAGAATTCGTTTCTTCCTCCATGATGAGCAATGAACCATGTAGACATGACGTGGATTATGCCCATATGCGGTTTTCCTTGAGAGGCCACCTGGAACATACTCAAACGTGAAGGCAGCTGCAGAATCGCCGGTTAACTACGGAATGTCTGCATTCTGCAGCTAGTTCCGGTCAAAATGCTTTACAATGGCAAAAATCACAAAACTTAGCAAGTCAGTCATGTAAATCATTCTAGAAGTAATTTTAACTATATTCATTGATCAATTGGATCTAGAATAGCAATGGACAAGGGAAAATGAGGTAAAATGAGGTGAAAGAAAGCACAATTTTGAGGCTCAACAGTGCGATGTTCACAGTAGTGTCACCGATCCTATGTAAGAAAGTCTGCGCATGTTCCGCAGTAAATCTTGGTGTCACCAGATTAATGGGTGAGCAGCTGCATGCCCTCTACCTATTCATCTCCGGTGAGCTCCAACATAGAGAAATGTGGGTGCAACAGCAAATAAGTGAGGTTGAGAAAACCATTGTGGCCAAAGCGTCCAAAACTACCCAAGCCCAGGAAACACACATCACGACAGTTGCGCAACAAGCTGAATTAGAACATTTGATAGATCAGCTTTGTGAAGAAATGTGGGAAGTGATCCCTGGCTCCGTTGCGCCACAGGTGAAGGTTGAAGGATTGGTAGTTGCGTTGAAGGCCTCCAGGACAGAAGTGCAACCTGTCAAAGTAGACCTAGAGCAACAAATTTCCACGCTGCAAGACAAACTGCAACATGAGACCCCTCCCAAGGTGCGTGCCCAACGAGCCGCACTAGTCAAAGAAGCCACAAGTAGTATATCAGCAAAGATCACCAAGGGTGTTGAATTGTTAGATACTTCTATGGGATTATGGTCCACGACGCAACGCGATCCCCTCCTCCACTAATTCAATCAGGAGTTGCGTAAGAAGGAACAATATTTTGAAAAAATGGAAGCTACCATGCCCACCCTCGTAGCAGCTCAATGCCTAGCGCGTCTTTGCACCAGCCACATGCTTAGAGATGAAATTGATGAGCTTCACCATAAGAAGCAGGTCCTCAGTGACCACCTTAAGCCATGGGCAGATGAAGCTCTTAATCTATCATAGGACTTAAACATGCTCATAAAGAAGTTGAACCAAACCTTGTAGAGTGTCACTACTACTACTGAAGAACTGAATTCCCAAAAGTTGGTCAACATTACGTAGAATGCAGTCATGTAGAGTGAAGGTGTCCTGCCCCCTTTTTCCACCTTAGCTGAATAGCTCCAAGCTAAGATGAAGACCCCATTACCGCTTTGACTGAGGACGAATCACAAGATTGTGTTCGGGGGCTATTGGAGCAGGGTCCCCTAACCACAGTTCTGGTATAATTTTGTAATATTGTGTAATATTTTAGTCTAGTGCAGGGGCTCTGGGGTGGGCCAAAGCCCCTAATGAATTGTAATGGGTTAAAGGGCATATCAAGAGTCTATAAACCATGGTTTGCGGACCATAGAGTAGCGCAGGCTAATATGATATAAATAGATGGATAAATCGAGTACAGAGAGAGGATAAGTTTTGGATTAAGCTTGGATATGAATCCATGGATCTGTTGTGTGAATTTTCTGGGTAAGGGATCTTGTTGGCTGTGTGCGCGGGCTAGTAAATAAATTTTGTAAGTTGGATCTGAATATGAATGAATGAGAAGACGATTTTGTGATATCTAAGTGTTTTTGTGTTATGATTATTAGCTGTGTTTATGTTATTTCTAAGATTATACCTACTCGCTGAGTACTAATGATTTATTGATGCGCACATGGATGTGATACTATAAAAAGGAATGAATGCATAGATCTGGTTATGATTAGTCACCTTGCTTCTATTAACTTGTTATTTGATGGTTTTTGAGCTTTGATATTCCACCAATATACTGTTAATGGTTTTCCATGTTAGGGATTCTCCAGCGCAGGTCTGTTAGATCTGAAGGGACCCTCTTAATTAACTGTCTCTCTCTATCAGGGTGCAGAAACCTAGTTCCAACACCCTCCCATACTAGTTTGGGTGAGACCTTGACCTGCGCAAGCAGGCCATTTCCCAAAGGGCTGGTAGTATAGGGGTTTGTTGGTAAACCTTAAATCCAAACATGGGTCAAGCCCTACCAAACCAACAAGTGCATGATCCCTGGCTTTAGGGTTTCTTTAAAATTCTTGGGTTGAGAGGAAGAGGGCACACCCCTTCCTTTAACTCTACCACTCAATATAGAAACTAGATTTATTAACACGTCCTTTACTATGTAATGATCACTTAACATATTCCTATTTTGATGTATTTGACCCTCATAAAGGAGGTGCTTAAGGCATAGGGGACTCTGATCCATTCTTGAATCCTAGTTGTAAAGGAGGAAACTAGATTTTTAGCTCGGACCTACAAATAAAAGTTTCCTCGTGTGAGGGGTGTCACAAGAATAGAAAAATTTAGAATAACTGAATCAATGATTATAGCTTCAGGGAAGGATGAATCCAACTGCATAAAATTTCCCAAAACTAGCTTATGCTCATGAGAGATGAATGGAGAATGAGACTGCACTAGATTTTTTAAGATATGACCCTTTGTCATGATGGCGACACCAGGATCATGAGCATATATCAACTTTCTAGAGATTGCAAGGGGGATAGGGTTAACTACAACAACAATGACAACAACATGCGAGAAAAATCATTCGTAAACCATGATTGGAAAGGCGTTGCATATGACACGTGTTCATAGATTTTTTTATTTTTTTTTTAATTAATCAAGTTAAATAAAAGGGAAAAAAAGACATAAGTACTTTGGAAAGAAATATTAGTTGATTTTGTATACTACTAATAATATTCTAGAATATTTTATAGAGGTTAAATCTCTACCATCCACCTAAAAATTATTGAGAGTTAAATTGAAATTTTGGAAGACCTATTTCAAAATAGACATGGATATAGACATAATTTTTTTTTTTTAATATTAATAAGAATAAAGTTATAATTTAGTTATGTGATGCCTATAATAAAATTATAATAAGTGTTTTGATGTTTATTATGAATTGGTGCCTATAACATTTTCTAACCATTTAATTTATATGACCTGGCTAGTGTATTGAAAAAATTTAGACTACATCCAAAATTAAATATTTTAACCACAAAATAAAATGAAAAACAAAATGACTAATAACCTAATAGATTATTTATGAGATTTTTTTAAAGTTAAAATTAATTACATAAATAATTTCTAAGTTATGAGATGAATTGTTCCACATAATATGATTAAATATTCTTAAAGGGCGATGTTTGTTGCCACTCCATTAAAATGACATGTTAGGAATTTAAATAACCAGAAAAACTTAAAAAAAAAAAAAATATTATTTAACATAGAGTAACTTCCTTCATCTTTTTAACTCTCATGCTTTAAAAACAAATCTAGTTAATATATTGGAGATTTCAACTTATCAAAATGTCTATTGTGGAATTTACTTGGGAAAATTCAAAGATCCATTATTTTCTTAATAAATTAAGAATACAAATATATTTTCAAATCATAATAAGTTAAAAAAGAATAAATAATGATAAAGAATAGTAAATATTTCAAAAGATAATAAGCTAAGAAAGAACTAGTGATAAAGAATAGTAAATTTTACAAATGTGTGAGGGTAAATTGAAAAGCTATAAGATTATATAATATCCATGTCAGTAAATAGATTTAAATTTAATTTTTTTATTAATTTTCTTTAATTTCATTTAATAGAAAATGCTTATAAAGTAGCCTCAAATCTTAAGAAAATTTGGCAAGAAATGAGAGTTACAAGAATTTTAGAAAATGAAGAGATGGTTGTGGAGGAAGAGCTTTTAATTTCCGAAAAAGAGATCATGGATGAGGAGATATATGTAATGGTATAGATTTATGTAATAATATGGAAGGAAACAAATTAAAAAGGAAAAAAGTAAAGATAGTTTATTTAGAGATAGATATGAAAATAATTGTGTTATAATAAAATGTTACATGTGTAGAGAAGAGAGAAAAGCACAAATAGTATCAATTTTAAAAGGAGTAGATTTGATTTAACATAATACAAATTTCCTAGTGTCTTTCAAAAAGTTGTGATATTTTTTATTTAGAAGCATTTTGATAAATATTGAATCAACCAAATAAAGTTTAATAAAGCTTCTTAACTTTCTCTTCAACATCATCCATTCTTCATCTTTCATACTACTGAATTTGGTTCTATATACTTGTAGCTGTT
Organism: Pinus albicaulis; assembly: GCA_034641835.2. NCBI lineage: Eukaryota > Viridiplantae > Streptophyta > Pinopsida > Pinales > Pinaceae > Pinus > Pinus albicaulis. Next base: position 50,361 of record JAXQQM020081766.1, read on the forward strand.
ACAAGAACCCCAAATTTTAACAGTTTCAAAATTTTGTGTCCATCCACTTGAACCTTATCGAGTACACTCTTTACGACTCTTCTAAGTACTTATCATTCCATTTATCTATCTTTAATCACATTACACAATTGCATATAGCAATTATCATTCCATTTATCTATCTTTAATCACATTACACAATTGCATATAGCAATGAGATTGAAGTTTGAAAAAAAAAAAAAAATCTCTTCTCGCAAGTCGCAAATCATAATCGTAGTTTGCAGTGAGTTCCATCTATCCATTATAACTGTGACTTGCAATTTGCAACTCTGAGATCGCCTCAACGCATTCTTGAATTACGACTTCATATTGTTGCAACGACTAAATTTTGTTGTGATTTTCAATGCTGTCACACATACTCATCTCACTGCCTCAATTCAAGCCACACATGCGCTAATTCATATATAGAACTCAACCATTTTATATCTCATTATGCACGTCAGCCCTGGATGAGCGAGCTAGTTCTATAGCTAGAAATTGTGACTACAATTGAATCGATCAGTAACATATTTCTCCTTAATCATTCCAGTTTGTCATTTCTTGATTTCTGAGTGAGCAACCCAACTGACTCAGCTACTCTCATACCCCGAATATGCAAACCTTCATATGCATATTCAAGTCACTAGCAAGTCAAGCCTTCACACTAGCAAGTCAAGCCTTCAATCCTCTCCACGCTCGACCACTCTATGAGTATCCTTGAACTTCTATTTTTCGACATTACTGATAATCTCATTTAGTCATTTTTATATAGGCTCGGGGTATTTCTTTCTCGGGATCCAAAGCTTACCCTTACAAGCTTCTTATTCTAATTTCTTTCCATCGAGCCATGTATCTCTCAAGTGTGCTTAACCCCCTAGATTCGATTTCATATTCGGTAGGGAAGCCTTTGACCAAAAATCACCATTTCGCCACACCTTTACCCCTTTATCATCATTGATTTCGTCGAATGAAAGCACTTATCAACAATTTTCATTCAGTTACTAGCGTACCTGCCATTGTGCTTATCATCTGCAATTGGCGATTTTGCGACCACCTTGCCGCATATCGTGATCACAAGTTTCATATGTTTTTTGATTACCCTACAATTTTGCAACCCATGATTAACAAAATAAAGCTACTTTGTTTATCATAAATCATGTTTGCAAAAAGAAACTCATGTAAAGGTGCGACTAGCGAATTGCGGCAAGCCTCTTTTTGTGACTTGCGATAGCTTCTTTTTAGGACTTGCAACTAGTCTTACCTCATCACTTGTGATTTAATCCATCACATTGTTGCTCCATAAAATTGTGATTTAAACTTAAACAAGTAGTTAACATTAAAGTTATCTAAAATTTTCTCATTTAATGAATATTTTTGAGATGTCACGTACTTTTGACTTGGATGTTTTTACAACATTATCTTCCTCTCGCGAAATGGCTCCACCTACTAAGCGAGGATCTGGAAAATTTTCTTGTGTGAGTGGAAAGCATTATTGAAGGAGTTATATAAACTCCTTATAAATTTCCCATTTATGAAAATACTTCCTACTATATTGAAAAAACTATGGACATGACTTGGGGGGATATATATTCACAATTTTCTAGGAAAGACATTTCACAAGATGAAGAAAATTTCTAAGTCGTTATAAATGTAAATAAATTTTGGTAGCATAACGTTGTCACACATCCTTCGGTGCCCCCTCCGCAAAAAATATAGAGTGGATTCTTTAGCACACTGATGAGGAGTAGTTTATAATCAAAAGTGATCAAGGAGAACCAATAGCATCATTCACAACAAATGACATAGAAGGGTACTACAAGTTGCCTAAACATTAGGGAACCTTTAATACAAAGTGGTTGGCTAGCTTTGATAAATTAGTAAAATAAATTTTGAGGTTTTGGTGGCAAGAACCAAGAAATTTGAGGCATAAGTCAGGTGGAGTTTATAAGACCAATTCACTAAGAAAAGTGTATCAAATGCTAGCATCTATGTTATGCAAGATATATCATAAACTAGATACAAAATCCTTTCAGGAGTGTTGGGTCCCCTTGATTCATTCATGTGCCACTAAGGAAACTATATTTATATAGGTAGAAATATTAACATCCTGCATGAAGATTAATGTCCAAGCAACAAGAATCCGTCGGAAAGAGAGTAGTCATAATATGGAATCATACTTGTTGGATGCCCTGCGTGCGAAATGTGAGTTTAAGGGATTGGATTGAAAATGGATCATTGATCAAGAATTGCATGTACATATCTATTATAAAAATTTATGTAATTATATAGGAAACAAGGGGAATGCATGAGAATATCATCGAGTACTTCATCTCACCCATATATCATATACTTTTTGGTACGGAACCCCCATGCATGTCTGATAGAGCTATAGCTTATTTACAAGAAAATATAGATTGTTTTACTCCTAGGGACACTACATGAATTAGGCTATATGGTGCCAACAAAGCTCCACATTCTTTGCCAATGTTCATCACAAACGAAGTAGTGTTACAGAGGAGGTTTCCTAACAACTCACTACAAGTTTATCCAAGACTTTGGTCAAGTGCAAGAAAGTTCCATGGTCTATATTCCCTTTAGATATCGGGGCCTACCCCATTAAGAGTTTCAAATATGTTTAGGGTAAGGCTGATGAATTACAACATTTTAGATTTAGTGAGTTAATTTTCCATAGATATGATGCAAGAGGCATTTCCATGGGGCATTGAAAATAAATTAGATACAATTGGATATATGCTTCAAAGATTAATGAAGAAGAAGAAAAGGTATTTTTTTTTATAATACTAACAAGGCATTGGAATTATCTCTTGGATCTAATAATCACCAACATTCAAATGAAGAAAAAATTCTGGAACATGACACATAGGAGAGCATGAGCTTGGAAGAGTTAAAATTTTCTCTCAAAAAAAAGAAAAGGCATCAAGCCAGCAAAGAAAAATAAAAGAAACAAAGGCTGATAAGGACTCTAATAAAAGGAAACAAGAGGAATAATCTAGAAAAAAGAAAGAGGAGGAAGAGAAAAGGAGGAAGCAAGAGGAAAAATAAGATCTGAAGAAACACGAAGAAGAAAGAAAAAATGAGAAGCTATGAAGAAGAAGAATGCAAAGGTCCCAAAGAAAAGAAAATAAGAAGAAGCATGGAAAAATAAAGAGTAATAAGAACAAAAGAGGAAGGAAGAGGAATAAATGACAATAAAATAAGTCAAAGAGGCCAAAAGGAAATAATAAGCATTGGAAAAGTAAATTGAATAAGATTCTATCAACAAGGAGCTTGAAGAAAAGGCAATGGAAGGAAATAGATTGAAAGGTTCAAAAATAGAGATAAAATTTCCTACCTTGAAATTCCCACTGTCCATACTAGTGGACATACTCCAACCAAGGAATTAGGCATCACTTAGGAAGAGGAAGAGATAGTGCTAGATCTCTCTAAACTCACATTCGATCAATTCAATTTTAAAATTACACAAGAGAGGCATAAATGTGGGGCCAAGGATCGAGGATCACTGATATATGTCACTACAAAGAGGTAAACAGTGGTAGACACTATAGTTAATCTCAATGATAGCTTCTGTTGGAACTACCTTCGTAGCCACCACAAGAAATAGCATAGACCGATTATTCAAAGAAGTTGATGATTTGAAGGTAAAGTTGGCCATTCCAGAGTAGAAGCATATCTACCTACGAACAAATAATCAAACTTTGTTGATGACACACTCTTAGGGAGGGAATTTATAGACATTAATTCTTGAAGAAGTTAAAGCGATAGAGGAAATTACTGGTTGGGTCTATGATAAAATTATGATCTCTCATATAGAAATGGCTCCACTTCCATGCATGGTAAGTGAATTAAAAGGAAGAGGAATGATAATTAAAATAACAACCTAAAAATTCGATCTCATTTATGAATGGGGCATAAAATACCCTGATGCACTCGAAGAACTGGCCATAAAATATTGGATAACTATAGAGAAAGATAAAGTAGACATCGGGATCAAAATTTAGTTGCATGAGAAGTTGAGCATGGACATGGATATGACAATGGTTTCCTCTTAGACATTGCAGAATGAATTTGAATCTCTTGTTACTATGCATAAAATACCTTCCATTGGTGCACCATGATAAAGAATATCAAAGAAATAAGTCAAGAAAGAGATTAAGTGGATATTAGATCTGATAAAGTAAGTTGTTGAAAGAGGTGATCTAAAAGTCACAAAGGAGGCTATCACACAATATGTTGTAGAGCCCGTGAAGTTACACATTAAACTAAAAATGCTATTGAACCGAGTGCAAGGTGAAAAATGGAGCTTGCTACACGATGCATTAGAATGCCTCACAGGGTATGATGATGAACTACATCATCAGATCCTATTGACCGCCTCTGAATACAAACCATGATGGGCATATTCGGTCATAGATCTGTAGGTTGAAGTTCCCGGTTTATCCATTATTAAATTGGCTCAATGAGAATGTTTTATTTCTTTAATTTGATTATGATTTGTACTTTATTAAAATTAAAATAGAATTTATATTAAGTAATCATGTATAAGTAAAAAAGTAATGAGTCTATGTGAAAAGCCATGAGGGTAGGTGAAGGCTCATGGTAGGTGAAAAGTCACCTCACTTTCTATAAATATACCTTGATGGCTAAATGTAATTGACTTTTAGTTTTGAAATTCATTGGAGATTTTTTATTTAAGAGTTCATAGATCATTTTGAGAATTCATGGGTACTTCATGTGATGGTGCAATTGACATTTTAGCTTAATTTTGAGAAGCTCTTTGAGCACAAGAAAGTAGTTCCATACTTGTGTTGTTGAGCACTGTGAGACTAATTTCTTGGTGATTAAGTGGTATATGCGTATGCTTTCATGTGTTTGGTTAATGTATCATTTGTTGATTTAGGAAGATATTATAATTTGTATTGTACACAATTCATGCTCTCATAATTGTTTTCAATTAGGAAGTAATTCATGATTGATAAATGAATCTTTATTTTATATACATTCATTTTAATTGAAGTTTGGTAGAAATATTATTTAAGATTCATGTTACACTATTTGGTTTTTGTTATTTTTGTACCATCTTATATGTAAAGTATTCCATAAAATTTCCCTAACTTGTATTTGTCAGTTTTCCAATTCTTTTTTCTCATCTCTGTTGAAAACAAATAATAAAGAGGTGGTAGTTGATCCCACCATAGCTTATGGGACTCCTATCTCAAACAATGTAGAGTCTATTAGGGATTTTGCATCAGGGAGAATCCTGTAATTTTCAGGGAGTTCAGTATGGGAGATATTGTCTTGAAGTGGGACAAAGCCCATGAAGACAAAAGGAAACATACCAAGAAAAACTTGGCCTCCATACCTATCAATTGCAAACCTTAGATGGGAATATTGATTCCCTTCCTGTCAATGGTTAAGATATGAAATTGTGTTTCTAATACTAGCTCTTAAAGATACTTCTTTCATTGTACATACTACTTTCTTGTTGTTTTTAATTTCATGTTATTTGACTTCGTGTGTCGCAATTTTATTTTGTCACTGCATTCCTTTGAAACTTCATCTATAGGTATTTGTACATAAATTAAGGCCTTGTATATAAATCAACTTCCCCGAGAAAATTTTAAAGTGACAATGATAACTACTCAACCATTAGCTAGCATTAGATCTCTTTCTACGTCTTAGTCCTGAATATCTCAATAAGGTCAATGATATCCATAAGGAAAATATGAATTAGACCATGTGGATAACTGTAGCCTGCTGGAATACCACATATCACTAATAGCCTCTATGCTACTAAAATTGGCTTTAAACATTAAAATGATATAATAATTGAGTTAACCTAATGGTTAGAGAAGGAAAAAGGAGAAAACGCATAGTAAGAAAACACATTTCAGAAGATATTAGAGTATTTGAAAAATAAGAAACAACATGTAGTCATAGAATAGGCCGGGATCCCTATTCCACCCGATGCAATGAATGCCTTAAAATATGAAAATTGAATGAAAAGAGAAAAATAAAATAAAAAAGGTAAAGTAATGATAAAGGATTTCCGCATAGAGAGGTGATGCAAGCAACCTCATCGGAGCTATGGACACTTGCTGGCAGCGAAGCAATGCTTGTGATTTTTTTAGTTGTTAGAACCATTTAATTTACAGTATCACAAGCTGACTCTGTATTTTCTCTTTGCAATCTTTTCATATTTTACATAAATTTCAATATTCAAAATTATTTTCCAAAGAAAGATGACGAGAAACAGAGAAGAAGAAAGAGGGTATTTAAAAGGGAAAAGATGCAAAGTTCATACCATAGGTAAGCATCCTAAAAATTTCTTTATTGTTTTCCTACAATCAAACTAAAAAGACCAAATTTTTCTCTAAAGGTCTGAAAAGGGGTGACTTTTTTCAATTTTGTGACCTTATGGTATGTTTTTATCCTAAGTCCCTGACCATGTTGCATATCCTTTTACTCCACCCCTTTATTGTTCCTCTTATCCTAAGTTTCATTTTTTCCCACCTCGACTCTCATGTCCTAACCCATCCGTGTTAACCATATTTGTTCCCCCACCTCCAAATATGATAGTTTTAGATGAATTTTTCACCCCCTTAGCCTTCGAAATTTAACCATAAAGGGGGGTCCGAAACAGGCAGTTTCAAGTCCGGCCCTACTCCCATGCGTCCATTCACAATTATTTTGCACCCCCCTTTCACAATACTGCCTACCACCTTAGGACCCCTCCGAAAACCAACATTGGGTTTTAAGTTCATGATATAACCATCCAAAGGCGATATGCATTGAAGTGGGACCCATTCACCCGCATTACAATCCCTTTTATTTTCACTTTCCTTTAAAAACATTAGACCTTACCTTTTCTTCCTTTTTCTGCTTTATATTGCCATTTTACCTTTTTCACCACTATATCATTGTTTTACCTCTGCTTCCACTTTCCCCGATTGCGATTAAAGTGGGCCATTCCTCCCTCATACATAACCCTTACCCCCACGATCCATCGCATTTCACAGATTATAATGTTGCATTGCAACAAAACCTTAACACTTGCGATCGCCGACTTGCGATATATCGCCGATTTGCGATATATCGCATCGCACATTTGTTAACTTACCTTTGAAGCACCCACAATATATTTGGTTTAACTTGTGATGCGGTTGGCCCCACCACAACATCTCTACCCCCTACTTTAGGACACTTGAATCATAAACCTTACCTTACTCCAGAATCTTTCCTACTTGCAATTACGATGTAGGTGGGTCTCTCTACCCGCACCTCGCAAGTTTTATAATTTAACCCCCACACTCATAAAAAAACTTAATATTTATGAACTGCGGGATGTGTTCCAGTCCCACCTTACCTGCCACGTCACTCCACCCTCCCCACACTTCACACTTCACATCCTTTAGATTCTACCTTCGTGCTTATAACTAAACCTTAAGAGTTGTGATTTGCAGGCTACAGTCGAGTCTCACCTTCCCTCCACATCACCTCCCACTTCGCATCGCCTCACTGATTACATTCTTCATAACTTAAACTGTAAATATTGTGAAGTGCGCAGATGTGATGCGGCTTCATAACTAAAATCTAAACATTTTCAGGTCTGAGTATTGAGTTTTTACGTTTTTTTGTTTGCAAAAGGGTTGAAACACGAAAAGAAGGATTCAGGTAGAAAATAAACGCCACAGGTTGAGTCAGGGAGAAAAGGGCGTTCATGTAGAATTGTTATGTTATAACAGCATAAACGAAAAAGGGAGCAAAGCATATCATCACAGTCACTAATCGATGAAAGGTATCCAACGCTGCACCAGACATAATTACCCAACACTGGTCTTTTGAAGAGGAGGGCCAGATGTCAGAGCCACCACTGGTTGCCTCTCCGTGACCATCACAACCACCTCCAAGCTTATTTTTTGATCTTTCGAAGAGGCATCGAAGCATTTGGATCCACGAAGGGTTGCCCAGAATTAATTCCAGAGGCGGTGTTGTTGTCAGTGATTTTCTGACCAGGCCTTGCATGGCCAGACTTGTATATTTTTTGTTAAATTGTAATCAATGAAAGGTTGTTGAGTAAGGTGGGGCAACTGACTTAGTCTTTAGATAAATATTTCATACCTTAGCAGTATCAAGGGTTGGAAAATTGGACCTGTTGAAGCTTGCATTGTAAGAACTATTGGAAGTCCGTAATTGTTTCAGTTGGGCATCAATAATAAGAGACCGTTCATAGGATTCTTGAGCTATGTTAATGGAGATGTTTTTCCTCTGTAATAATGTTTTCCTCTATCTTTTCACGATGTGCATCAATTTATGTGATTTCAAAACAAAAAATTTAGATTAAGATTTTCTAAAAACCTTAATTTTGTTTATCTTTGTTATCTTAATTTTTTCCTTTGAGATCTGAATGCAGAATTCAGAGACGGTTTGCTCTGTGTTTAATTTGAACCTTAATCTCCTTCTCCCATCTCATATTCTCACTGCTAGTAAGATCCAATCTGCATAGTTAGCTGGCCCTGTGAATTCCCTTGAAAAGTTGATGCATAATTCGGCATTTTATGACTCCGTAGCCCAATGGATTAATTTTTACAGGTCTATCTATCCAACCACCCAATCAATCAATAAAAAAACCCTCATAATTTCTATAACTAGCCTAATATAAACACTTACACTTATCAAGTTAAATCATAAAAACATAGAGATCCATCTCTGAGTCTAGGAAGGCTAGGTCCTGGACTCAAAAGTGGTTTGATGTTGTCCTCTGTCATTTGTTCTTTCCAGTATTACAAATTATAGAGTGATAACATGAGTGACTTCATCAGGGCTATGGATCCTCATTGGTAGCAGAGTAACACCATACACTCACACTAAAATTCTAAACATTTTTAGCTACATATTTACTATCCTAATCCAAAATAGAATCCATTAATGTTTGATTCCTCACTTTTAAATTGTGTTAAACTAAATCCAATCAAAATAGTAGAGGAACCACATTCATAACTAGGGCTAAATAATGAAACTAGTTGGATCCATAACTTAGAGAAAATACTTACTTAATATAATAATTAATTTTAAAATAGGGTCTAAATATTATACTTAATTTTAAAATAGTGTCTAAATATTATAATTAATTTTAAAATAGGGTCCAAATATTATACTTAATTTTTAAATAGTGTCTAAATATTATACTTAATTTTAAAATAGGCTATCAACATATATTTTGAGTTCTTATCTGTAAATCTCCAATTGTTGTAGCCACTATAAAAACTCCCCACTTGAACCTTCTCAAGTACACTCCCAATGATTTTTCCAGTCTTTATCATTCCTTTATCTTTCTTTGATTGCATTGCACAAATGTGTATCAAATATGCGACTAAAGATTGAAAAACGGTATCTCTTGTCAGATGTTGCAAATCATGATCATAGTCTGTAGTCAATTCCATATATCCACTGTAATTATGACTTTCGATTTGCGAATCTTATATCCCCTCATTGCATTCTTGAATTATGACTTTACATTATCACAACAACTAAAGTTTGTCATAATTTTTAGTGCAATGGCACATACTAATTGCACTGACTGAATCTAGGCCACATGTGTGCTCCTTTATATAAATAACTCAACCATTTTATATCTCATTATCCACATGTTGAAAAAGCCTGAAATTTCAGCCTCAACATTAGGGGAAAACACCCAGTCGGGACCTTAGAGAAGATCATTTTTTCAGTTTGGGGATGTTGGCTCCAACTACATATTATGGGATTAGTTTCCCTTTAAATGAAATTATAAGAAATGGATTGAATAAAACTATAAATTTGTGATATAAATAAGTCTAAAATAAAGATTAATAAACTTATTATCTATCCCAAGAATGCTGTTTGTATATGTGATTATAAATATTTCATAAGTCACATGAAAATATAGATTAACATATAACTATGAAGTTAAAGTTGAGAAAGATAACTAATTTAATTGAATAGTTAATTAAATTAGCTTATAAATACTTCACATATATGAGATCTCGTTGTTCATTCATATAATTGATAAATCCAATCCAACATATCAGTAGTGATGATGAACGACTATTACAACAATAATATAATCAACAAAATCAAACACCCATTCAAATATTAAACAAAATAATAACAAAAGGATAATAGTACCCGATATATCAATACTCTTCTCAAGAGAAAAATGGTGATGGTTTAACTATATATAAGAAAAAATTGAGTTAGAGTAGTGCAAGCTTAAGCCTTCTTTTCCAAAATTCAAAACCCCTTATCATGTCAAATGCAGGGGATTTATAGTTTCATTACAAAATGTAAATATAGAAAATAAAATAATAACTTCAAGAAGTGTAGATAAACTAAAAAAAAGTACAAATTTAGAATCATTTGCAACACATTATCTACGCATGGGAAGAAGACTGTTCTCTAATTCATTGTTGCGGCTCATAATATGTAATATCCAAAAAGGGAGAATGCAGTAATACTAATACAAAATATAAGAACTGCAACCAGATAAACAATAAATTTATATACACATCAGAATGCATAGAAATAGTTGAGACATTTTATTAATTTGGAGGTGAAAAAGCAAGTACAATAGTACTCAAAATATGAGACACTCAAGCCACAAGAGTAGCCAAGAATAATCCTACAATGATATCCCAAGAGGGACTGTGTAACTTCTGCTCTACTGGAAGGTATACTGTGTTTTCCCTGCTGCAAATGTAGGGATTGCAGCTGCATGAAAGATAAAAATTCAGATCTAGGCAGAATGGGAGCTCCGATGATGCTGAAATTGTAGATATGAGATCTATGATGGACTCCCAAGATAACCAAGAAGGGATTTATCAGATCTGTAAGTCTAAGACAACCTTCCTCCTGGGGCTTCACATATATGCTGTTGGGAATGTAGATCTGAAGCTAGATTTGATAATATGATACCTGCGATGATGTACAATCAGATATATGCAAGAAGGGTTGATCCCTTCACTAGATCCTTGGGCTGAAAGCTCAAGATCTAGATCCTCCAATCTCCTCCACTGAAAATAGTTGTTGGATGAACAACAGTTTCAGACAATTGTGCTGTCAGAGAGGGAGGCTCCTTAGCCTACTGCTAGATGTGTCAAATCAGCTCTTGAGTGACGGAAAAAATAGATCCAATGTGAGGAGGTTATCCCTCACAGGATTTCCAGTTGAAATACTCGAAAATTCCTTCCTCCAATAGATCTACAAGACTGAATGGTGAAATCCTTGAAGGGAATTCTGCTGCATGGAGGTAAAACCCCAAGGCCTGAATGCCGGATATAGATCTGCTGCTCCTGAAAGGCTGAATGTGAAGAACAAAGTGGTAGGATGAATCCTCCACTGGTTTCCTAGTTGAATGCTAGAAACAACCTCCTGAAGATGGAACCAATGCCTGATATGGAATGAAGAAAAATCCTCTTTCCAGAGCTACTCATAGAAAGAGGTGGGATTCTTGCTCGGGAACACCATACAAACTCTGCTAAATAGCCCAAGCTTGCATAGAAATGTCCTTATACAAATATAGATCTAAATAGATCAAGAGATGAATAATCCAAATCATGCCTTCCATTGTGCCTTCACCTTAATTATATACATGAGCCTTCGATAGTCTAGGCCCACTCCAAATCTATGCTGTACATGTGGACAAGGTCTCCTCCATGTTTGACTGCACTGTTGATCTGGTCAATGTTGACTGAATCAACATGATCCATGTCCTCCATCATGTTCATATGGGGTGATCACCCTCTCCATCATGCATGCATTAAATGGATCACTTCCTCCACTATCTTATCATAAGTGCTTAATGATCTTCTTTGAATGCCTTATGATCTCAGTTGACCATATCAAATATCCTTATGATTTTATATTTAATATCCATGAACTTATTTGACTGCTTCATCTTGCATAATCTTATCTCACAAATGAGACATGATCTCCATTAATAGAGCTGCTCCACTACTCCATGTTCTAGATCTAGATCTAGAATATCCACATTCAAACATAAAAAGTGGATTCTATTCATCTTTGGGGTTTGTGGGTCCCTCCACCCTTTAATTTACTTACTTTATTAGGAAAATCAAGGACTCTAATATTCCAAATATGATGTGGTAATTTGGGAATATTACAGTCTCCCCCGACAAAATGTTGCTTGTCCTCAAGAAACTCCAAAAGTAGATGCAAATCCATCTATTCCCGTCCCAATGGCATTGACATAAGGAAGGATTCCTCCATTTGCTGCAATGTGTTATGCATGTTTGGTTCCAAAAATGTCTTTCAAAAACATATAGAATGACCTCCAACTAGATGGTTAGATGTCCTCCTTTCATCATGAAGTACCAAGTGACAACCATATGAGTTCCAAATTTATCATTACATAAAATAAAGTGGCTCTTTCCACAACGGAAAAGCTCCATCTCATAATACATCTCTCCATCCCATGTTTCATGAATTTGATTGAGCATTTATATGCTCTCATCCTTAGCCCTGTTGACCTCGTTGGATCCAAGCATCATTCCAACATCATGCAGAAGAATAAAAGGAGATATATGGGTAGACAAATATGTCAAACCATATTCTCCTAATAGTAGCCACCGGAGTAAGGCCCTTTGCTGCCATCCTCCATATCCTCCATGTAAGATGGACAAGCCAAACTCCCCCAAAAGAAACCAAAGCAACAAGAGATCTTGTTGTTTTCTCTCCTCCTCATGTGAATCATGGACCAAAAACATACTAATGGACATATGGAATGTCACATCAGCCCAATACAAAGGAACATCATCAATGCACATCATGAGAGCATTATGCCAAGCTTTACCCAGTTCAAAACACATAGACATAGGAGATTTCATGTGGTGGCCAATATCTCTCAAGGGAAACAAAAATGAACATGCCTTCTTTTGCTATATTCTATCATTGATACACAAGGCATGAATCAGAAAAATATGAGCTATTGGGTGGTAGCCATACTCACCAAAGAGCAGCCAGTGTAGCCACGCCTCCTTATTCATTTCATAAATGTTTTTGAAGGCATGGATCAAAGAAATAGAAACCTCTAGGTAGTGATAGAAATCTCCCAAGGGTAACCAACGTAACCAAGCTTGCTGGCCCATGTTATAAATCTGCAAGTGGTCATGTAACCCTTTGCTTAACATTCTCACCCACTCACCCCAATATGGATGATGAGTGATCTGTTGCATAATAATGGTATCCTCCCTTTTTAGAATACCATATTCCCCAAAATGATGAAGAAATTTTCACTTCATGAAATGTTGAAGCGCACCTCCAATGAGATTCTCTTTTCACCAAAGGCCCTCCAAAACCAATAAAGTTTTTGATCTGCTGTAGGTATAATTTTCTCTTTGAGCTATGAGATGCTCATTGAGAAAGTTTCATCAAGAAGGGAGAAAACATTTATCATATATAGATGTCTACCATTTATCATATTGTCCTCCATTGCTTCATGTGCTACTTCATATATAGAACTCAACCATATTATATCTCATTATGCACATCAGCCCTGGATAAGCGAGCTAGTTCTATAGTTAGAAATTGTGACTGCAATGGAATCGATCAATAACATTTTTCTCCTTAATCATTCCAGTTTTTCATTTCTTGATTTCTGATTGAGCTACCCAAGTGACTCAGATACTCTCATACCCCGAATATGTAAACATTCATATGCTCTCCTTCTCTCTTCCTTCACACTAGCAAGTCAAGCCTTCAATCTTCTCCATGTTCGACCAATCAATGAGTATCCTTGAACTTATTTTTTTCAACATTACTGGTAGTCTCGTTTAGTCATTGTTATATAGGCTCGGAATATTTCTTGTTGGGGATCCAAAGCGTACCCTTACAAGCTTCTTATTCCAATTTCTTTCCATCGAGCCATGTATCTCTCAAGTGTTCTTAACCGCCTAGATTCGATTTCATATTCGGTAGGGAAGCCTTTGACCAAAAATCACCATTTTTCCACACCTTTACCCCTTTATCATTGTTGATTTCCTCGAATGAAGGTCCTTATCACAAATTTTCATTCAGTTACTAGCGTACCTGCCATTGTGCTTATCATCTACCATTGGCAATTTTGCGACCACCTTGCCGCATATCATGATCACAAGTTTCATACGTTGTTTGATTACCCTATAATGTTGCAACCCATGATTAACAAAATAAAGCTCCTTTGTGTTGGGTATGTTTTATATTCTTTCCACAACTAAGCACGCGGTAGCCCCCCCTTTGCGCTGGGTGCAAGGGGTCTGGGGCAGTGCCCTGGCAAAAATGTTTTGGTCCTTAATTTCCTGTGGGTAGTCCACGCCCATGGTTTTGTGCATGGTTTTGCACATGATTTTGGGGTACAATGGTTTTTGGCCCCTGGTATTTTTGTAGATCCGGTCAAGGGAACTATGGTTATGTTCTAATCCAAGGTTAATGGATTAGGGTTCTTTTATGCTTCGGCATGTATATATATGTGTTGTAACACTGAAAGGAATATAATGAAAAATCAAGCTGGTCGTCCCGATTTGGGATCTAGGGGAAAATCTTTATGTTTATCTATTTTATGTTTTATGCTCTCGCTATTTTTTATTTTTTGTTATAAGATTCATGTGTAGATAATTTCTGTTCAGGGTTAAAACCTACACTTTTTTTTATCATAAATCATGTTTGCAAAACGAAACTCATCTAAAGATGCGACTAGTGAATTGCGGCTAGCCTCTTTTTGTGACTTGCGATAGCCTCTTTTTAGGACTTGCAACTAGTCTTACCTCCTCACTTGTGATTTAATCCATCACATTGTTGCTCCATAAAATTGTGATTTCAACTAAAACAAGTAGTTAACATTAAAGTTATCTAACATTTTCTCCTCTAATGAATATTTTTGAGATGTCACATACTTTTTACTTGGATGTTTTTACAACATTATCCTCCTCTTGCAAAATGGCTCCACCTACTTAGCGAGGATCCAAAAAAAATTTATGTGTGAGTGGAAAGAATTATTGAAGGAGTTATATAAACTCCTAAATTTCCCGTTTATGAAAATACTTCCTACTGGTATTTAAAAAATAATAGACATGACTTGGGGTGATATATATTCACAATTTTCCAGGAAAGACATTCCACAAGATGAAGAAAATTTCTAAGTCTTTATAAATGTAAATAAATTTTGGTAGCATAAATTTGTCACACATCCTTTGGTCGCCCCTTGTGCAAAAAATATAGTGTGGATTCTTTAGCACACTAATGAGGAGTAGTTTATGATCAAAAGCGATCAAGGAGAACCAATAGCATCATTCAAAACAACTGACATAGAAGGGTACTACAAGTTGCCTAAACATTAGGGAACCTTTAATACAAAGTGTTTGGCTAGCTTTGATAAATTAGTAAAAGAATTTTTGAGGTTTTGGTGGCAAGAACCAAGCAATTTCAGGCATAAGTCAAGTGGATTTTATAAGAACAATTCACACAGAAAAGTGTATCAAATGCTAGCATCTATGTTTTGCAAGCTATATGATAAACTAGATACAGAATCCTTTCAGTAGTGTTGGGTCCCCTTGATTCATTCATGTGCCACTAAGGAACTATCTTTAAATAGGTAGAAATATTAACATCCTGCATGAAGATTAATGTCCAAGCAGTAAGAATCCGTTGGAAAGAGAGTAGTCATAATATGGAATCATACCTGTTGGATGCCCTATGTGTGAAATGTGAGTTTAAGGGATTGGATTGAAAATGGAGCATTGATAAAGAATCACATGTACATATATATTATAAAATTTTATGTAATTATATAGGATACAAGGGGAATGCATGAGAATATCATCGAGTACTTCATCTCACCCATATATCATATCCTTTTTGGTACGAAACTCCCATGCATGTCTGATAGAGCTATAGCTTATTTACAAGAAAATATAGATTGGTTTACTCCTAGGGAAACTACATGCATTAGGTTGTATGGTGCCTACAACACCCCACATTCTTTGCGAATGTTCATCACAAACAAAGTAGTGTTATAGAGGAGGTTTCCTAACAACTCACTACAAGTTTATCCAAGACTATGGCGAAGTGAAAGAAAGTTCCATGGTCTATATTCCCTTTAGATATCAAGTCCTATCCCATTAAGAGTTTCAAATATGTTTAAGGTAGGGCTGATGAATTAAAAAATTTCAGATTTAGTGAGTTAATTTTCCACAGATATGATCCAAGAGGCATTTCCATGGGACATTGCAAATCAGTCAGATACAATTGGATATATGCTTCAAAGATTGATGAAGAAGAAGAAAAGGTAAGTTTTTTTATAATACTAACAAGGCATTGGAATTATCTCTTGGAGCTAATAATCACCAACATTCAAATGAAGAATAAATTCTAGAACATGACACATAAGAGAGCATGAGTTTGGAAGAGTTAAAAGTTTCTCTGAAAATAAAAAAAGGACAAAAAGCCAGAAAATAAAAATAAAAGAAGCAAAAGGCTGATAAGGAATCTAAGAAAAGGCAACAAGAGGAAGAATCTAGAAAAAATAAAGAGGAGGAAGAGAAAAGGAGGAAGCAAGAGGAAGAATAAAATCCGAAGAAACAAGAATAAGAAAGAAAAAATGAGAAGCTATGAAGAAGAAGAATGCAAAGGTCCCAAAGAAAAGAAAATAAGAAGAAGCATGGAAAAATAAAGAATAATAAGAAAAAAAGAGGAAGGAAGAGGAATAAATGAAAATGAAATAATTCAAAGAGGCCAAAAGGAAAGAATAAGCATTGGAAAATTAAATTGAATAAGATTTGATCAACAGGGAGCTTGAAGAAAATGAAATGGAAGGAAATAGATTGAAAGGTTAAAAAATAGAGATAAAGTTTCCTACCTTGAATTTCCCACTTTCCATACTAGTGGACATTTTCCAACCAAGGAATTAGGCATCACATAGGAAGAGGAAGAGACAGTGCTAGATCTCACTAAACGCATTTGATCAATTCAAGTTTAAAATTACACAAGAGAGGCATAAATGTGAGGCCAAGGATCCAGGATCACCGATATATGTCACTATAAAAGGTAAATAGTCGTAGACACTATAGTTAATCTCAATGATAGCTTCTGCTGGAACTACCTTCGTAGCCACCACAGAAAATAACATAGACCGACTATTCAAAGAAGTTGATGATTTGAAAGAAAATTTGCCATTCGAAAGTAGAAGCATATCTAGCTACGAAAAAATAGTCAAAATTTGTTGATGACACACTCTTAGGGAGGGAGTTTATAGACATTAATTCTTGAGGAAGTTAAAGAGATAGAGGAAATTATTGGTTGGGTCTACGATAAAATTATGATCCTACATCAAGAAATGGCTCCACTTCCATGCATGATAAGTGACTTAAAAGGAATATGAATGATAATTAAAATAACATCCTCAACATTCGATCTCATTTATGAATGGGGTATAAAATACCCCGATGGACTTGAAAAACTGCCCATAAAATATTAGATAAGCATGGAGAAATATAAAGTAGACATCAAGATCAAAATGTAGTCGCATGAGAAGTTGAGCATGGACATGGATATGACAATGGTTTCTTCTTAAACATTGTAGAATGAATTTGAATCTCTTGTTAATATGCATAAAAGACCTTCCATTGGTGCACCATGAGAAATAATATCAAAGAAAGAAGTCAAGAAAGATATTAAGTGGATATTAGATCTGATAAAGTAAGTTGTTGAAAGAGGTGACCTAAAATTCATAAAGGAGGCTATCACACAATATGTTGTAAAGCCCATGAAGTTACACATTAAACTAAAAGTGTTATCGAACCGAGTGCAAGGTGAAAAATGGACCTTGCTACATGATGCATTAGAATGCCTCACAAGGTATGATGATGAACTACATCATCAAGATCCTATTGATCGCATATAAATACAAACCATGACGAGCATATTTTGTCATAGATCTATAGGTTGAAGCTCCCGGTTTATCCATCATTAAATTGGCTCAATGAGAATGTTTTCTTTCTTGAATTTGATTATAATTTGTATTTTATTAATATTTAAAATGGAATTTAGATTAAGCAATCATGTATAAGTAAAAAGGTAATAGATCTATGTGAAAAGCCATGAGGGTAGGTGAAGGGTCATGGTAGGTGAAAATTCACCTCACTTTGTATAAATATACCACGATGGCTAAATGTAATGGACTTTTAGTTTTGAAATTCATTACATATTTTTCATTTAAGAGCTTATAGATCATTTTGAGAATTCATGGGTACTTCATGTGATGGTGCAATTGACATTTTAGCTTAATTTTGAGAAGCTCTTTGAGCCCAAGAAAGTAGTTCCACACTTGTGTTGTTGAGCACAGTGAGACTAATTTCTTGGTAATTCAGTGGTATATGCCTATGCTTTCATGTGTTTGGTTAATGTATCATTTGTTGATTTAGGTAGATATTATAATTTGTATTGTATGCAATTCATACTCTCACAATTGTTTTCGATTAGGAAGTAATTCATGATTGATAAATGAATCTTTATTTTATATAGGTTTGTTTTAATTAAAGTTTGATAGAAATATTCTTTAAGATTCACGTTACATTATTTGGTTTTTTTTATGTTTGTACCATCTTATATGTAAAGTAATCCATGAAATTTCCCTAACTTGTATTTGTGATTTTTCCAACGCTTTTTTCTCATCTCCTTCAAAAACAAATAATAAAGAAAAATGGTGGTAGTTGATCCCACCATAGCTTATGGGACTCCTATCTCAAACAATGTAGAGTCTATTAGGGATTTTTCATCGGGGAGAATCCTGTAATTTTTAGGGAGTTTAGTATGGGAGATATTGTCTTGAAGTCGGACAAAGCCCATGAAGAAAAAGGGAAGCACACCAAGAAAAACTTGGCCTCCATACCTATCGATTGCAAACCTCATATGGGAAGACTGATTCCATTCTTGTTAATGATTAAGATATGAAAACATATTTCCACTAGTAGCTCTTGAAGCTGCTTTCTTTAATTGTACATATTACTTTCTTGTTGTTTTTAATTTCATGTTATTTGATTTCCTGGATCACAGTTTTATTTTGTCACTCCATTTCCTTTGCAACTTCATCGATAGGTATCTGTACATAAATTAAGGCCTTGTATATAAATCAACTTCCCCAAGGAAATGTTAATAAGTCAAATTATTTAAAGAGATAGTGATAACTACTGAACCATTAGCTAGCATTAGATCTCTTTCTACATCTTACTCCTAAATATCTCAATAAGGTCAATGATATCCATAAGGAAAATATGAATTAGACCATGTGGATAACTCTAGCCAGCTGGAATACCCCATATCACTAATAGGCTCTATGCTACTCAAATTGGATTTAAACATTAAAATGATATACTAATTGAGTTGACCTAATGGTTAGAGAAGGGAAAAGGAGAAAACACATAGTAATAAAACACATTTTAGAAGATATTAGAGTATTTGAAAAATAAGAAACAAACCTGTAGTCATAAAATAGGTCGGAATCCCTCTTCCACCTGGCGCAATGAATGCCTTAAAATATGAAAATTGCATGAAAATAAAAAAATAAAATAAAAAGGGTAAAGAAGTGATAAGGGATTTCCGCATAGAGAGGTGATGCAAGTAACCTCATCGGGCTATGGACACTTTCCGGCAGCGAAGCAATGCTTGTGATTTTTTGAGTTGTTAGAACTCTATAATTTATAGTATCACAAGGTCACTGTGTACTTTCTCTTTGCAATATTTTCATATTTTACATAAATGTCAATATTCAAAATTATTTTCCAAATAAATATGAAGAGAAACAAAGAAGAATAAAGAGGGTATTTAAAAGGGAAAATATGAAAATTTCATACCATAAGTAAGCAACCTAAAAACTGCTTGATTGTTTTCCTACAATCAAACTAAAAAGACCAAAGTTTTATTTAAAGGTCTGAAAAGGGGTGATTTTTGTCAATTTTGGGACCTTATGGTGTGTTTTTATCCTAAGTCCCTGACCATATTGCATATCCTTTCACGCCACCCCTTTGTTATTCCTCTTATCCTAATTTTCATTCCCCCCCCCTCGACTCTCATGTCCTGACCCATTCATGTTAACCATCTCTATTTCTCCACCTCCACATCTGACAGTTTTAGATGTGTTTTGCACCCCCTTAGCCTTTGAACTTTAAGAATGAAGGGGGGTCCGAAATGGTAAGTTTCGAGTCTGGCCCTACTCCCACATGTCCATTCACTGTTATTTCACACCCCCCTTTCACAATACCACCTACCACCTTAGGACCCCTCCGAAAACCAACATTTGGTTTTAAGTTCATGATAAAACCATCCAAAGGAGATATGGAATGAAGTGGGACCCATTCACTCGCATTAAAAACCCTTTTATTTTAATTTTCCTTTAAAAAAATTAGACCTTAACTTTTCTTCCTTTTCCGCTTTATATTGCCACTTTAGCTTTTTCACCACTATATCATTGTTTTACATCCACTTCTGATTTCCCTGATTGAAATTAAACTGGGCCATTCCTCCTGGAAAAATAACCCTTACCCCCACAATCCATTGCATTTCGCAGATTATAATGTTTCACATCGCAACAAAACCTTACACTTGCGATCGTCGATTTGCGATATATTGCATCGCACATTAGTTAACTTACCTTTGAAGCGCTCGTAATGTATTTGGTTTAACTTGCGATGCGGTTGGCCCCACCACAGTAGCTCTTCACCCCACTTTATGCCACTTGAATCATAAACCTTAGCTTACCACATAATCTTTCCTACTTGCAATTGTAATGTAGGTAGGTCCCTCTCCCCGCACTTTCCAAGTGTTAGAATTTAACCCCCGTGCTCATAGGAAAAACTTAAGATTTGTGATCTGCGAGCTACGGTCTAGTCCCACCTTACCTGCCACGTCACTCCTCCCTCCCTGAGCTTCGCACTTCACATCTTTTATAGTTTACCTCCACGCTTATAACTAAACCTTAGGAGTTGCGATCTGCGGGCTATGGTCCGATCCCACCTTCCCTCCATGTCACCTCCCACTTTTCATAAATATTGCAAAGTGCGCGGATGCGATGTGGCTTTAGAAATAAAATCTAAACCTTTTCAGGTCTGAATATTGAGTTTTTATGCTATTTTGTTTGAAAAAGGGTTGAAACACGACAAGAAGGATTCAGGTAGCAATAAGCACCATTGATCGAGTCGGGGAGAAAAGGCCATTCATACATAATTTTTATGCTATAATGGCAGAAACGAGAAAGATAAAAAAGCACATTAGCACAGTCACTAATCAATGAAAGGTAGCAAGCACTGCACCAAACCTAATTACCCAACGCCGGTCTTCTCAAGAGCAGGGCCACATGTTAGAGCCAGCACTAGTTGCCTCTTCGTGACCATCATAGCCACCTACAATATTATTGTTTGATCTTTCAAAGAGCCATCAAAGCATTCAGATCCACGAAGGGTTGTTCATAATTAATTCCAGAGGCAACATTATTGTCAGTGATTTTCTGATCAGGCCTCACATGGCCACACTTGTCCATTTTTTGCTAGCGCATGGCCACACTTTTCTATTTTTTGTTAAATTTTAATCAATGAAAGGTTGTTGAGTAAGGTAAGGCAACCGAATTAGTTTTTAGATAAATACTACATACCTTAGCAATATCAAGGGTTGGAAAATTGGACCTTGCTAAAGCTTGCATTGTAAGAACTATTGGAACTCCGTAACTATTTGAGTTGGGCATCGATAATAAGAGACCGTTCATAGGATTCTTGACTTATGTTAATGGTGATGTTTTTCCTCTATATTAATGTTTCCTCTGTCTTTTCATACTGTGCATCAATTTATCTAATTTAAAACAAAAAAAAAATCAGATTAATATATGCTAAAAACCTTAATTCTGTATGTGTTTTTTATCTTAATGTTTTCCTTTGAGATCTAAATGCATAATTCAGATACGGCCTTCTCTGCATTTAAGTTGAACCTTAATCTCCTTCTCCCATCTCATATTCACACTGCTAGTAAGATCTAGTCTGCATAGTTAGCTTTCCCTGTGAATTCCCTTGAAAATTTGATGCACACTTTGGCTTTTTATGACTCCATAGCCCAATGGATTAAGTTTTACAGCTCTGTCTATCCAACCACCCAATCAATCAAACAAACCCTCACAATTTCTATAGCTAGCCTAATATCAACACTTACACTTATCAAGTTAAATCATAAAAATAGAGAGAGCCCTCTCTAAGTCTAGGAAGGCTAGGTCTTGGACTCAAAACTGGTTTGATGCTATCCTCTGCCATTTTTTCTTGCCAATATTACAAAATATGGAGTGATAACATGAGTGACTTCGTCATGGATATGGATGCTCACTGGTAGCAGAGTAATACCATAGACTCACACTAAAATTCTGAACATTTTTAGCTACATATTTACTATCCTAATCCAAAATAGAATCCATTAATGTTTGATTCCTCAATTTTAAAGTGTGTTAAAAGAAATCCAATTGAAATAGCAGAGGAAACACATTCATAACTAGGGCTAAATAATGAAACTAGTTGGATCCATAACTCAGAGAAAATACTTCCTAAATATTATACTTAATTTTAAAATACGGTCTAAATATTATACTGAATTTTAAAATAGTGTCTAAATATTATACTTAATTTTGAAATGGGTCTAAATATTATACTTAATTTTAAAATAGTGCCTAAATATTATACTTCATTTTAAAATAGGGTGTAAACATATATTTTGAGTTCTTATCCGTAAATCGCCAATACGACAACCCCCCACTTAAACCTTCTCATGCACACTGCCTGTGATTTTTTTAGTCTTTATCATTGCCTTGATCTTTCTTTGATTTCATCGCACAATGGTGTATCAAATATGTGACTAAAGATTGAAAAACTATATCACTTGTCACATGTTGCAAATCATGATCGCAGTCTATAGTCAATTCCATCTATCCATTGTAATTGTGACTTGCGATTTGTGAATCTTATATCCCCTCATTGCATTCCTAAATTATGACTTCATATTATCACAAAAACTAAATTTTGTCATAATTTTCAGTGCAGTTGCACATACTCATTACACTGACTCAATCCAGGCCACACATGTGCTACTTTATATAAATAACTCAACCATTTTATATCACATTATCCACATGTTGAATAAGCCTGAAATTTCAGCCTCAACATTAGGGGAAACCACTCGATCGGGACCTTAGAGAAGATCCTTTTTTTCAGTTTGGGGATATTGGCTCCAACTGCATATTATGGGATTAGTTTCACTTTAAATGAAATTATAAGAAATGGATCGAATAAAACTATAAATTTGTGATATAAATAAGTCTAAAATAAAGATTAATAAACTTATTATCTATCCCGTGAATGCTGTTTGTATATGTGATTATAAATATTTCATAACTCACATGAAAATATAGATTAACATGTAACTATGAAGTTCAAGTTGAAAAAGATAACTAATTTAATTCAATATTTAATTATATTAGCTTATAAATACTTCACATATATGAGATCTTGTTGTTCATTCATATAATTGATAAATCCAATCCAACATATCAGTAGTGATGATGAACGATTGTTACAACAAAAATATAACGAACAAAATCAAACATCCATTAAAATATTAAAAAAAATAATAACAAAAGGATAGTAATACCCGATATATCAATACTCTTCTCATGAGAAAAATGGCGATGGTTCTTGACTGTATATAAGAAAAAATTGAGTTACAATAGTGCAAGTTTAAGCCTTATTTTCCAAAATTTTGAACCCTTTATCATTGTTAGGACTCCACTATGTATCATTTTTGCTATATACTTTGACACCATTTTACTTTTATAACCATGATTAGAAAGGATTCCATTATCATTTTCATCTACTTTATCCCAAGGTATATAAAATCCTTCTCTTTATTATATGTTTAATCTGTTTTACATTTAATTCCATAATACTCTTATATTTTATCATTAATTGAAGTGTATCGTTGCTAACATAAGTCCAAAGATCGCAGATAAGTTATATGCGTTGCTAGGAACAAGCGGCCGTTGCTGAAACAGCTGACTCAGTTGCTGAAACAGCCGTCAAGCACGCAAATTCCGTCATGCGTAATTTGCGATTCTGGAAGAAATTTTTGTGGAATAGTAGCAACAGCATGAAGACACGGTTACCTGGATCATCCTGAAGATAGCATTCTTGTTGTCTCTGTTGTAACAGTATCTTTTTTTGGAAGAACAGAATAGTCTTGTTTTGGGAAAGAGAACATATTTGAGATAACGTAGATTTGCTCTCATGTAAATTGTAAAAGATGTCTCCTCTTTAAAAAGAGGAGACATCATCATTAGTAGGGAGTTCATTGTTGTAAAGCTACAGGAGAACATTGTGTGAGAACTGGAGCTAGTCTCCATTTGTAATGTATCAATTATTTTGACAGATGAATAAATTCTTCTTTTGAGCGCTCTAATTTAATTCTTTCCCCCGGGGAATCTTGTGAGAGGGAAAGGGCCCACCTTCCTCACAAGATTCACCCTTTGATTCCTGTAATTTGTTTAATTCTTTACGTTGTTTGCACTTTACTTTAATACTGCTGTTGAACACTAATTGCACAGTTTAGTAGTACTCTGTTTCTCTAGCGCTGCATGTATTGAACACATTCACTCTTGGAAGTTGAGAAATCCATTTCTATTAATTGTATGAGTGTATGACGCTGGGAAGCAGGTGCTGAAGATTCCAGTATAAAGGAATAGGGTCCTGCTCCCATTCATTGCTTTCCTTTTTCTGCAGTGTGATTAGAAACAAGAGAACAAGTGCTGAAGATTCCTGTTCATGGGAATAGGGTCTTGGCCTCTTGAAGCTACCTTTCCTACAGTGTGATTAAGTGTCAGGCAGCAGGTGCTGAAGTTCCTAACTAAGGAATAGGGTCTTGTTCCTGCTGTGGTTGATTGATTTCTTTCCTTGCAGATTGGTCTTCCTTTGTTTGGATTGTAACTGCAACATAGAAATTATTCCTGCTATAACTTAAGTAGCTTCAGCTTTGATTAAACAGAGTGTGAATCAGTAGATTTGTGAGATTGATAATTGTGTGGATTTTTACTGCAACATTGTTTCTGCTTTTGAAATTGAGCATATCCAGTGCGTGATTATCTTTGAAATAAAAAGACTTCCTCGGGTTGACAATTTATGTGGAGCTTGAATTGTGAAAGAAATTAAAGCGACCAACATTTTGGCGCCGTTGCCGGGGAAGGTAATTATAGATTTCAAAAGCATTAATCTTTTCTTTTAAATGTGCAGATTGTATGAGAGGACGCGGAAACCAGAAGAAAACTAACCCCACAGGTGGCAAAGGCAAAGGAAGGGGAGGAAGAAAAACTTTCATTGACGAGATTGTATCAAAGGCTGAATCATCACAGAGATTAAGTTCTCGAAAATCAAAACTTCAGCACTCCTCTCAATCAGATTACAAAACAGAGGAAGTTGTGGGTCCTGAAAATATAGAAGAACCAGTAGTCAGTACTGGAGAGTCAGAAGAGAGTGTTAGTAAATCAGCAGAGCACATTGAGGAAATAGTAGAGAGCGTTGGACGACCAGTGGAAAACATTGAAGAGCCAGTAGAAGATCTTGACGATCGAGCAAGTGCAGTAGGAGAGCCAACAATGGAAGGAAACAATGATGGTTTCTTTGGTGGAGGACGTGTAGATCCCGAAGGAGAAAGAAGGGATGAAAATTCCCTCTCTACCTTGGGATTTCCTATCAGTGATCTCCCTGCAGGGATAACTCCTATGAAAAACATTCCATTGTCTGCTTTACCTAACTTTCATGGTTTATCCTCTGAAGATCCGGATGAATTTATTTTTGAATTTGATATATTATGCAGAAGTTATGATTATGTTACTAATGCTCAAAATTTGAAACTGTTTCCAGCCACCTTAAAAGGGAATGCTTTAAGATGGTTCATGAGCCTTGGAAGCCAGGTGATCACAACATGGGAGCAGATGAAACAGAAATTTCTGCTTAAATATCAAGACTACTGCCGGACGAGAGAAAAGAAGGATGAACTATTCAATATGGCACAAAAGACGGATGAGAGTCCGGAGGACTATATAGAAAGGCTGCAGTACAACATACAGAGATCTGATCATCCGAATATAAGTAAGGAAATTCGCAAAACAATATTACTTAAAGGTTTAAGGGATGATTCTTTAGATATGTTAAACATGCTTGCCAAGGGAGATATATCTAAGGAATCATATGATGAGATTTGTGAACTTGCTAAGAGGTGTTCTAGGGGAGCTGCAAGAAACAGAACAAGAGATTCCACCTATTCAAGAGTGCAGAAATCAGCCAATGGAGGAGCAACAAGAGCTGAAATAGGTAATTTACTTGAAGAATTTAAAACTGAGATGTTAAGTTCTTTTGCTTCACAAATTGACACTTTGTAGGTTAAGAAGAAGCAGGCCGAAGCAGAAGCAACTCTGGCTGTCTTTTGCCCGAAGTGCAGAGACAAACATCCACTGAGGGAATGCCCAATGGATAAAATACCAATTTGTACCCTTTGTGAGAAAGATCATGAGACAAAACAATGTCCATCTCTACTAGAAATAAAGGCAGCATTGCAGCCAACGGAAGAAGAAGCTGAAGCAGTTTACCTGTTAACTCAAAGAAGACAATGGCAACCAAAAGGACAAGGTATGAACCCTAGTATGCCATTTAATCGTTGGAACAATTATTCTTCTTTTGGTCAAACAAATTACCCTCCCTTCAATCAAATGCAATACCCACCCTTCAATCAAATGAATTTCCCACCCATGCAGCAATCAAACCCACCCTTTGTTGACCCTTCAATGTGGACTCCCTGGCCCTCACAGCAGCCATCTTCTTTCAACCCTTGGAATTCAAATTGGAGAAGTCAACCACTCCCGTATCCAAATCAATTGCCTCAATTCCAACAACCACTTCCTCTGCCATCAAATGCTCCGCCAAATAACCAAATGAGACCCCAGCTACCTGTGCAACCAAATCCTAACCCCAATAATAAAGTTGTGCAAGTTATTGATATTCAGAATCAGTCTATATTTCCTACTATGCAATCTAACGATATTCATTTGAGATCTGGAAAAATAGTAGAGCCTATTATTGATGACATAACTTCTTCTGATTCTGATAAAGAGGAAACTGAGAAACATAAGAAAGCACAACCACCTCCTAACAAGAATGTGGAAAAAACAGAACCACCATTCCCCGAGCGTTTGGTTTTAACTAGAACAGCTGAAACACCTGCTTTTAATCTTCTAGGGGAATTGCAAAATTTGTATGTTAAAATTCCACTTTTACAAGCATTAAGAGATGTACCAATTTATGCCAGAACATTAAGGGATATTTGTGTTAAGAAACCTGGTAGGAAAACCAAGGACCCCCTTACAGTTCATGTGATGGGAGACTTGTCTGCATTAATGTCCGGAAAAGCCCCTCCCGTGAAATATGGTGATCCCGGCCATCCTACAGTAACAGTTCAGATTGGTAAAACAATGATTCCCCAAGTTCTGGTAGATTTAGGTGCTGCAATTAATATAATGACTCTTGAAACTTCACAATTGTTACAGCTAAATAACACAATCAGAGATACACCCACCATTCTAGAGTTGGCTGATCGTTCTACAATTAAACCTGAAGGAGTTGTTGAGGACCTACTTATTTCAGTTGAATCCTGGAAATACCCAGCTGATTTTGTTGTATTGCAGACTAAAACAAAGCTGGGGGGACACCCCTTAATTCTAGGAAGGCCATGGTTGGCCACAGCTGATGCTTTTATCAGTTGCAGATCTGGTTCAATGACAATTTCTAATGGTTATGAAACAAAATAGCTTACTCTTTATCCTCATGCTACACCAATAATTAATAATGAAGATTCTATATGGATGGATTATGATGATAATGTTGTTCAGCCTATTCTAACTATTGGACAAGCTTTAACTCTTAAAGACAATACAGAGGATGAGATAATTAATAATTTTATTTGTGAACCTTCTTCTGTCATTGCTGAAACACACAATCAATTAACTGCAATTTTTGAAACTGATACACAAGAAAAGATCGAATCTGAAGACTCATCTCAGACTTTAACCACTATCTCATCTAAAAGCATAACAGTTGAAATTGAACCCGGCAAGACATTAAACATAAATCCTGATCTAACAGATGCTGAAACACAACAATTAATGAAGTTATTGCATGAATATAAGGAGGCATTTGCATGGGATTATACGGATATGAAAGGTATTTCTTCTGAATTATGTACTCATCGAATTTACATTAAAGAGGGATGCCGACCTGTTTGTCAACCCCAAAGACGAATGAATCCTAATTTACGAGAAATTGTTAAGGAAGAACTTCAAAAATTGCTTAATGCAGGATTTATATACCCTATATCTGACAGTGAATGGGTTTCCCATTAGTAATTGTCCCTAAGAAAAACGGGAAATGGAGAGTATGTGTTGACTACAGAGCCTTAAACAAAGCTACTCAAAAAGATCACTTTCCTTTACCCTTCATTGATCAGGTGTTGGATAGTCTGGCAGGGAAGAAATTATTTTCTTTTCTAGATGGATTCAGTGGGTATAATCAGATAAGAATTGCACCCCAAGACCAAGACAAGACCACTTTCACCAGCCCCTGGGGAACTTTTGCCTATAGAGTTCTTCCATTTGGGCTATGTAATGCACCAACAACTTTTCAAAGAGCTGTTATAGGAATTTGTTCTGATATGCTGAATGATTCTATGGAAATATTTATGGATGATTTTACTCCTTATGGTGTGTCTTTTGAAGATGCATTACAAAACCTTGAGAAAGTACTTAAAATATGTATACAAGCTCACCTCTCCCTAAGTACTGAAAAATGCCATATGATGATGAGTGAAGGAATAGTGCTTGGACATTTTATTTCATCTCAAGGTATACAGGTAGATCCATATAAAATATTGGTCATTCAGAATCTTTCTGTTCCTAAAACTCAAACTGATGTGAGAAGTTTTCTAGGACATGCTGGATACTATAGAAGATTTATTAAAGATTTCTCTAAGATAGCTTCTCCATTATTTGTGTTGCTTATGAAAAATGCTGAATTTAAGTGGACTAATTCTTGCCAGAAAGCTTTTAAAGAACTCAAGCATCAGTTGTCTACTGCTCCTATTTTGAGGGGGCCTGATTGGAATCTCCCTTTTCATATATCTTCTGATGCTTCAGACACTGCAATTGGAGCTGTCTTGGGACAAGAGGAAAATCACCTTCCTTGCTATCTACTTTATTAGTAAGAATATGACCCCTGCTGAGCTTAATTATACAGTTACCGAGAAAGAGTTTCTTGCAGTAATCTATGCCATTAATATATTCCGACACTATATCACTGGTTATTCTACTTTTGTGCACACTGATCATTCAGCTATTAATTATTTAATGAACAAATATGTCACAAATGCTAGAGTTACCAGATGGCTATTATTATTGCAGGAATTTGATATCACAATTGTAGATCGGCCTGGTAAAGAAAATGTGGTGGCTAATTTCCTTTCACGGTTAAAAACTGACAATGATATTCCAGTAGATGATTCTTTTCCTGATGAGTATTTGTTTGCAGTTTCTGCTCACTCTCCATGGTATGTAGATATTGCTAATTATTTGGTTGCAGGAAAATTACCATCACACCTGTCATACAGAGAAAAGAGAAGAATTGTTCAACAAAGTGCCAGGTACAGCTGGATAAGCGGGTGTCTTTTCTACACTGGGCTTGATCAGGAGATCCGAATATGCATTAGAGAAGATGAAGTGTATGACATATTGAAAGCTTGTCATGATGGCCCTTGTGGAGGGCATTTTGCTGATAAGAGAACAGCACACAAAATTCTGAGGATGGGTTACTATTGGCCCTCATTATTCAAGGATGCAAAGAAGTATGTAAGGGCTTGTGACAACTGCCAAAGAATGGGTCAACCCAATCATAGAGACCAAATGCCATTAAACCCCCGGGTAGTTTCTGAACCATTTGAAAGATGGGCCTTGGATTTTATAGGACCCATTAACCCTCCATCCAATCAAAGAACTTATATATTAGTCTGTACAGACTATATGACTAAATGGGTGGAGGCCAAAGCACTTATTAGAGCCAATGAAGAGGTTGTCCTAGCTTTCTTATTTGAAGAAATATTTACTAGATTTGGGATTCCTAGAGAGCTAGTTACTGATGGAGGACCTCCATTCAATTCTCATGGTTTTAAATCTACCCTTCACAAATATCATATTCAACATAGAATGACTACACCATACCCCCCCCAGGCCAATGGGCAGGTGGAAAGCACAAATAAAGTTTTAGAAGCCATTCTAACTAAAACAGTGAAGGACAACCGGAAGGATTGGTCCCAAAGGCTCCCTAAGGCATTATGGGCTTACAGAACTACTTGGAGAAACACTACAGGTTTTTCTCCCTATGAATTGGTTTATGGTAAAAATGTTGTTTCTCCTGTGGAATTCGAGATTAAAACTTTAAGAACTGCTTTAGCTGTTAATCTTGATTTGAATGATGTGCAGACAGCTAGGTTGCAGCAGCTTCTGGAGTTGGATGAAAATAGATTAGATGCCATCCATCAAACAACCATGATACAACAACAAAGGATGAAGTGGCATGACAAAATGATCAAACACAAGCAGTTCCAAAAAGGTAATTGGGCCTTGTTGTATGACTCTCGGTTTGAAAATTTTCAGGGTAAGCTACGTACACGTTGGCTTGGCCCATATGAGGTAGATGTTGTTTTTCCAAATGGAACGGTAAGACTTTTAACAATTGATGATTCTAAAACACCTCTACTAGTCAATGGTCATAGGCTCCGTCTATACCAGCGCCCTGTTTCTAAAGAGGATTTTAAGACTGCTTGCATGACTGATATTCATTATCTTTTTCTAGGGGAGTCTTCTGCTCCTCACAGCATTTAATTTTCTGCACTGTATTTTTAGTATTAGATTAGATTTAGCACTAATAATCCTTGTCAAGGATTGGCATATTACAATTGAATTTTGCAGATTCTGGAAAAGCTCATTAAGGAGGACAGATTCATCATAAGAAGATCTGAAGCTTCAATCACAGAAGCTTG
Source organism: Pinus albicaulis (assembly GCA_034641835.2). Taxonomy (NCBI): domain Eukaryota; kingdom Viridiplantae; phylum Streptophyta; class Pinopsida; order Pinales; family Pinaceae; genus Pinus; species Pinus albicaulis. The sequence continues at coordinate 81,576 of JAXQQM020081766.1, forward strand.
TTCCCATCATTTTACCCCATTTCCTAGCAATATCCCTTCATACCCATTCCTACATTATTCCCATTTCTCCATTTTTCCCACCCCTACCATCCCTGAAATATCTTCCTTCAGTCAGTATTTCCCATCCCTTACTGCTGAAATTATTCCCCATCAAATATTTTCCCTACTGTTTACAGACCCAAGTCATTTATCCCATTTCTCTGATTTTTCCCGTTGCTGAAACACCTGTTTCAGCAACGTATCGTTCATTTTTCCGTTGCTGAAACACCAGTTTCAGCAACCTGTTATCATTAAAACATCATTTCTTTTCACTGTCATATAAGCTTTTCGGTTCTCCACGATTATACTTCAGATCCTTTGGGTGAAAAATTATTCAGCACAGAGCAAGATCCAGTTACACTCCTGTTCTAAATTTCAAAGAAATCTACAGATTCTTCCATGTACATTAAGCCATTTTGAAGCAATCGACACTTCGAATTATTAGACCAAAGGTAAAAAAAAATGTAAGGTATGAGGTTTTAATGTAATTCAGTTAAATTATATTAAAGAGAGGATTTCATTCATAATGATTACAGATCTTCACACGCCCAATCATCATTACACCATACGTAGGGGGGGGAATTTCAAAAATTAAACAATCATTTCGCATTAACCAAGCCTCTGTCCCTTGTCATATCCACTTCCGCCGTCATTTGGACCTTGCAGCCTCTGTTGCAACAACTAGCGCGATCAGGGTCTGTGTTTACTGTGTTCTGTGCCTCTGCGTATAACTCAAAGCTACAGCCATGGGAGGGTCGGCCATTAGACATGAGCCCGGCTCCATAAATCTTCTTCAATTGTTTCCGGAAGCCTATCAGATTTTCCAACAAGCGGGATGGACAGTATATTTTGAAAGATTGGGTGAATTTGACCAGGAACAAGTCTTAGAGTTTGCACAAAACCTTCAAGGCGATTTTTCAGTGGTCCAAGGGGTTCGCATTTCAGTAACAGAGGAGGACATAGTTCTGGTATCAGGGTTGCCAGCTATTGGTACTCGCTGGTTCAGCAGAAAGCAGGTTATTCTCAATGCGCAGCAAGATTTCCTTCGTCCAGATGAGCCAGTGGAACTCAAAGGCCGCGGGGTTAGTCTGCACTCACTTCCTCAACCATGGCCATCGGTGGCAGAGTTCATCAAACACTACTTAACGTGTGAAGGGCGTTACCAGGTAGTGTACAATCACGATTTTGTCTTGATGAATCATTTGAGAAATGGACGACTGATTAATATCCCCTATTATCAGCTTGGTTGTATTAGAAACATGTCTTATTATTGTAGACGGTCTAAATTCCCAATGTTATCCCTCACCCACCACCGTTTATGCCAGTTGTTGATACAGAGGGGTTTTGCTCAGCAAAATCCCCCTCTGCATGTCCCACTCCCTGTTCCCCAGTTGCCTGGAATTCCTCAGCAGGCTCAAACGTCCCAACAACCCGAAAGTTCTCATGATACTCCTGAAATTCCTTATGAAGGACAGCAGGACGATATTCCATATTCCCCAGTTGACCCAACCCCAAGCTCGCCCCACTTAGCAGAGTCAACTTTCCCCACTATTTCTGTCCCTAGTGACGACTCTCTAACACCCCCTTCCCCACCCACTTATAAAAAGAAAAGAACCCCAACAGTCTCAGTCTCCAAACGACGGACAAGGGATAAATTTCAAATTCTCACTTCTTCTGAAAGCCCTTCCCCCAGAGAAAAACCCTCCCCCTCAAAGAAAAGGAAAGGCAGTGACTTTGCTGCTTTCCTACCAAAAAGAAAAATGAAGATGACTGTTGAGACAGGACTGACCTCCATTTCCCCTGACCCTGCCACTATTCTGTTAAAACTCCAATCTTCATCCCCATTTCAAACCTCCCAACTCGTCTCGTCCGGTGGCACTGCCACACAAGAACCAGTGCCCCGGGATAATACGACATTGTTTATGGCTCAAGAAGTGACTGTCACACAAGAACCAGTCACTTACCCAGAGGCTGAAACACAAGAACCAGCCACTGTGGTACAAAAATATACCAAGCATGATGATAGTGGGAGATCAGCAGTAGCTGTCCCACAAGAACTAGCTACGACTGTGCATCAGCAGACTACCCCAACAGAGTCAACCAGCGCACAGGGTTTACATACTATGACATCTTTACTGCAGGAGAATGAATTCTTGAAGTCTGAATTGGAGGCCTACAAGAATGAATTAACCTTGGCACGAGAGGCTTTTGATAAAGAACTGAATCTTTATATGTTAGCACATACAGCCTCAACGCAAAATAAGGAGCCATGCAAGGAATACATGTGCCATGAGTGTGGCAACATTTACCAGGAGGCAGGCTACAAACTAGTTAAAATTCAATTATCTCAGGCATCTACATCAGCTGGAATAAAAGAGGGATGCCCTACTGCTCCACAAGAACCAGTAGGGCGCTCTATAAAGGAAGAAAAAGAAATCAAACCTCAGATACCTCGCCCTTTGCTAGTTAATGCAGCCATTCAGACAGAAGCACCACCACAGATACTTCACCCTGTGCCAGTTAATGCAGCCACTCAGACAGAAGCACCACTACAGATATCTCGGCCTAAGTTAGTCAGTGTAGCCATTCAAACAACGTCCCAACCCAGTACTTCTGATGTCAGGACACAGACCTTGCCATGGAATCAATTGGAACAGATGAACAAATGGAAGAAGCAATATGCTGAAGAACAAGATACAATATTACGCCAGCATAAGCTAGCATGGCAGAACCATGTATATGCCAACTGGGATAGTTGGGAACAAATGATGCAACAGCTCAAGGACTCCAAAAAGGAAGTCAAGGAATCTAAGGAAAAGATGGCCTTGATGTTTTCATTAGTCCAGAAGTTGCTGGCTACGCGCAAACCCTCTGTAAACTACTCTCTCTTTCTTTCTGAACGATTAGTTTATTTTCAATTAAAAGCAATAAAAGATGGCAGACCGTATGAGTTAATTACTTCAGAGAAATTTGTTGAGACTTTTAATGAGGCCCCCGAGAGTGATCAGCATTTGCTATGCGAACTCTACCTTCATAATGAGGCCATTCCTGACAATAGAAGAGTTAATCTTATTCCAATTGCAGGAGATATACATATAAGGGCATTTGTTTCATTTTTGTCTAACCAACTCACTTGGCAAACTGCATTCACTGCAAGAAGTCATAATGAGGAGAATAAACTCCTGTGGATCAGACCAGAACCTTTAAGACCAGCCATGTTCATAGAAAAATATTATAAATTCTTACAGAAGCCAGGAATGCATAGGTATATACAACAATTACAGGCTTCAACACTTTCTAAGTGTCAACAGCAAATTAGAGTAAAGGGTACTGCTGCATTGAAGGCCAATATTATGTTTTGGCAGCAGTCATGTAAAGAAAGACAGGATTATCACCCTTTTAACCCTCACAATCTTCAGGCTGCATTATCCAGGGTTCCTAATTACATTGGTTGCATTCAACATTGTGGAGTAAACTGGATTGGGTATCATTTTCATTTTCCAATTTTATGGCTGCCTTCAGAGAAATATCAGTGTCATTACCAGTTTACTGACAGAGATGAAGCCTCGGCATGGCAACACTTGCAGAACAACAGAGGATTCAGAGCTCCTACAGATGCCACCTTCTCCAGCTATTGCTTGAGTAATTTGCATGCTCAGTCCTAGTACTCAGACTCTGATTCAGACTAGGGGTTGCCTGAGGACATGCAACATTTTTAGCTGGGGGGGATGTTAGGACTCCACTATGTATCATTTTTGCTATATACTTTGACACCATTTTACTTTTATAACCATGATTAGAAAGGATTCCATTATCATTTTCATCTACTTTATCCCAAGGTATATAAAATCCTTCTCTTTATTATATGTTTAATCTGTTTTACATTTAATTCCATAATACTCTTATATTTTATCATTAATTGAAGTGCATCGTTGCTAACATAAGTCCAAAGATCGCAGATAAGTTATATGCGTTGCTAGGAACAAGCGGCCGTTGCTGAAACAGCTGACTCAGTTGCTGAAACAGCCGTCAAGCATGCAAATTCCGTCATGCGTAATTTGCGATTCTGGAAGAACTTTTTGTGGAATAGTAGCAACAGCATGAAGACACGGTTACCTGGATTATCCTGAAGATAGCATTCTTGTTGTCTCTGTTGTAACAGTATCTTTTTTTGGAAGAACAGAATAGTCATGTTTTGGGAAAGAGAACAGATTTGAGATAACGTAGATTTGCTCTCATGTAAATTGTAAAAGATGTCTCCTCTTTAAAAAGAGGAGACATCATCATTAGTAGGGAGTTCATTGTTGTAAAGCTACAGGAGAACATTGTGTGAGAACTGGAGCTAGTCTCCATTTGTAATGTATCAATTATTTTGACAGATGAATAAATTCTTCTTTTGAGCGCTCTAATTTAATTCTTTCCCCCAGGGAATCTTGTGAGAGGGAAAGGGCCCGCCTTCCTCACAAGATTCACCCTTTGATTCCTGTAATTTGTTTAATTCTTTACGTTGTTTGCACTTTACTTTAATACTGCTGTTGAACACTAATTGCACAGTTTAGTAGTACTCTGTTTCTTTAGCGCTGCATGTATTGAACACATTCACTCTTGGAAGTTGAGAAATCCATTTCTATTAATTGTATGAGTGTATGATGCTGGGAAGCAAGTGCTGAAGATTCCTGTATAAAGGAATAGGGTCCTGCTCCCATTCATTGCTTTCCTTTTCCTGCAGTGTGATTAGAAACAAGAGAACAAGTGCTGAAGGTTCCTGTTCATGGGAATAGGGTCTTGGTCTCTTGAAGCTACCTTTCCTACAGTGTGATTAAGTGTCAGGCAGCAGGTGCTGAAGTTCCTAACTAAGGAATAGGGTCCTGTTCCTGCTATGGTTGATTGATTTCTTTCCTTGCAGATTGGTCTTCCTTTGTTTGATTTGTAACTGCAACATAGAAATTATTCCTGCTATAACTTAAGTAGCTTCAGCTTTGATTAAACAGAGTGTGAATCAGTAGATTTGTGAGATTGATAATTGTGTGGATTTTTACTGCAACATTGTTTCTGCTTTTGAAATTGAGCATATCCAGTGCGTGATTATCTTTGAAATAAAAATACTTCCTCGAGTTGACAATTTATGTGGAGCTTGAATTGTGAAAGCAATTAAAGCGACCAACAATCATGTTAATGGAGGGGATTTACAGTTTCATTACAAAATGTAAATATATAAAATAAAATAATAACTTCAAGCAGTGTAGATAAACTAAAAAAAAGGAAAAATTCAGAATCGTTTGCAACATATTATCTATGCCTAGGAAGAAGACTGTTCTCTAATTTGTTGTGGTGGCTCATAAATATCTACCATGTTATTTAACTCGAGTGGAGCCGTTGGTTGTAATTTTATTTGGTTGATGAATTGTGCATCTCCTAACGTTGGCAACACTTGTATGGTTGTACTGGATAAAAAACAGATCATTAACTGCTGACTGTGCAGTTTGAAACAAAAATTCCAATGATTTTCCAGGTTGATTATGGTTAGATGATCATTAATTTCAGCTCGCTTTTTTGAGGTTTCTTACCACATTTTAGTGAGTGGTTTGATATATGTGAATTCTCCTTCGGGAAGATTTTTTATGAGGTTGGATTGAAACAAGTTGTCATTGATTATCTTAATGAGATTATTTGAAATATCCTTTGGTTGAAATATTGTTGTTTTTGTTTTCTTGAGATGAATTTCTCATTCTCTGAAAGAAATTTCCTTACGCGATTCTTTAATCCTAGGAATATTGGACAATACTTTGTCTATGTTGTCTTGACATGTCAGGAAAATAGAAATTTTCTCCTCAATTTCATCAAAATAGGTTTTGAGATCTTATAGCTAGCCTAGCAGAGAACTAGTCATTTTTCATAGATCATGAATAATTTCCAGTTTGAAAAGTGTAACTTGTTATTTAGAAAGAAGAGTGTTTAACTCTTTTCTTCCTTATTAAACTCCATTAATTCAGGATTAACACTCAGTTGTTCAATCCTATTCAATATCTCCTAGATTTGAGAGTCTAAAGCCTGTATCGGGCATGTAGATCACTATCATATTGAACTCTAAGAGAGTTAAAAATATTCTGAAGTTTTGTGACTTGTTCTTGCATTTGTTCAGTGATCCTTTGTTTGTCAAATTCAATACTTTGTTTCAAATGCATAATCCTCTCTTCTTTCTCCTGTAAAAATTGTTGTACCTTTATAAATTTCTCCATTGTACCTGAAGCATAGGCTCTGGTGTACTGGGAAAGCCTACCCACCTCCTCTGTAGGAGAAACCTTAGAAACCTTCCATAATACCTGAAAAGGAGCATCTCCAGGAATCAAATCCTAGGATTGATCAATTTTCCTTTTCTTCCTCTACCTTTTGACTAAAACCTTGTGCTGAGGGTTGTAAAAGATATAAAGTGGAGGAATTTCTTCAAATTTTAAAACAACCTTGTATGTTGGTAAAGGTAGTAGAATTTCAATATATTTGTGCTCCTAATGATTTTCAGAGGCCTTTTTTGTAATCATAGTCTATTCAAGAATCTTATAAGTGGCTTGGTCCTTCTTTTTTAGAGGAGTATTATCAACTTGAGTTTCATTGGCCTTAGAATTTAAAGCCTGATTATATTCCTCCCATATTTCCTGTAGCATAGAATTAAGAAAAGGACCCTCTACTTGGGAGCAAGAGGATCCAATTATTTATTTTTTCTAAGTAACATCAGTAGGTTGTGTACAACTAACATTTATCACATCATCAGAAACTACCTCCTCTTGAGGAATCCTTAATGAATCTATAGGAAAATTCTCTAACCTGGAGAACCTGTACAACATAAATTGAATCAATTGTTGTGGATTTAGTTGTTTCTATGGTAGTTTCATGACCATTGAATAAGTAGGAGTTCTCAAAAATAGATCATCAAATAGATCTGGTTCATGGGAAAATTTCCTAATGCTTGATGTTGCTGTAACCTTTTTGACAATTTGATTTGGGTCATACTCGCCATTGGGAATAGTGGGGAGCTTGAATTCTTGAATATCATTAATGTAAAGGAGTGCGTGATTGAAATTATCCAAAGTATAGATTCCACTTTGAATCAGAAAAGTAAGCCATATATTTTTATTTGTTTCTCTCAATACCTTTGAAATACCATTTCCCAGGGCCTGATAGGCTGTCTCTATAGCAAGAAATTTTTCAGGAATGAATAAAGGTAGCACAAGGGGTTTAGCTAGACTCCCAAATAATCGAAAATAGGTAAATAATTTCTCCCAAAACCAATTTCATATCTGGTGCAAGTCAGTTTTGGCTTCTGGAGATAACCGAGAGGTATTTTTGTCACAAATAATATGATGGATAGGTATGATGACTATTTGACATATTTTGTAGAAGTGTGGCAGATATTTTGAATCCTAAAGAATATCATGGTAGATTTGAATAGGGGTTGGGTATTCTATAGTCCACTTCCATCCCATAGAGGAAAATTCCATAGTGAAACCGAGGGCTTGCATAATGTAAGTACTCATGTAAAAGGGACGAATTACATTCTTTGAGACTTTACGATCATTTCTAAAATACAAGATGTTTCTAATGAGTTTATCGGAGAGAATATTACCCCAATCCATGATAAAACCCTTTGAAGCCCCATCAATAAATGGTGTCCATTGATCAATAAAATTTTGTGTGTTAGGAATACCAAAGAGTCTACACATCATAGCAGCTACCTGAGAAAAGGGTCCAACAATGGGGTCCACGTTGTACTTACCTAATTCCTCTAGCTTTTACCTTTTTGATTCCATCCTCCATGGCCTAATTGGCTCTGATGCATGGTCGTGTTATTTCATGAATGTTTCCACGAATTTCTTGTCATTGTTTGGTATGTGTTATATTCTTTCCACGACTAGCCCCATGCGTTGTACGTTGCGCCGGGCATAGCAAGGGGGTCACAAGGGGGGAGGTAGCCCCCACTGTTCAAGTCCGGGGCAGCGCCCCGGAAAAAATTTGTTTGGTGTGCGGACCCACTCATAGGCGGACCCACCCATGTTTTGTGCATGAGTTTGCACATGGTTTTGGGGTACGATGGTTTTCGGCCCCTAGTATTTTTTAGATCCGGTCAAGGGAACTACGATCATGTTCTAATCTAGGGTTAATGGATTGGAGTTTATGTATGCTTCGACATGTATATATATGTGTTGTAACACTAAAAGGAATATAATGAAAAATCAAGATGGTCATCCCAATTTGGGATCCAGGGGAAAATCTCTGTGTTTATCTGTTTTATGTTTTATGCTCTCACTATTGTTTATTTTCTGTTATAATATTCGTGTGTAGATAATTTCTGTTCAGGGTTAAAACCTACATTTGGTATCGGACTTGTTTCAGCTTCAAGGGGACGTCTTTGTTGCTAAGGGTTTTTTTCTCGAGCCTGAGGTAGACCCTGTTCAGTGGGATATCTGCGGGATCGATTCTTGCAGTGAAAGAAGATGGCGAGCAGCGGGAAGATAGAGATCGATAAATTTAATGGTCAGAGTTTTGATTTATGGAAGCTCAAGATGGAGGATCTGCTGGTGGATAAAGATCAGTGGATCGCGGTAGATCTAGGTACTAAACTAACGGAAATGTCAGATGAAGACTGGAAGAAACTAGATCGGAAGGCTAGGAGTACAATACAGTTGTGTGTATCAGATTTGGTATTGTTGAATGTATCTTGGGAAGCTACAACGAAGAATTTGTGGGAAAAACTTGGGACTTTGTACCAATCTAAGTCTCTGGTGAATAAGTTGTTCCTGCGAAAAAAGTTGTATAACCTAAGGATGAAGGATGGAGACTCGGTGACAGAGCATCTGAACACCTTCAATATTGTGGTAAGTCAACTGTCATTTGTTGATATTAAAATATTAGATGAATATAAGTGCATCAGTTTGTTGTGTTCTCTACCAGATTCGTGGGATAGTCTGGTTATTGCAATAGGTAGCAATACAACTACCTTGAATTTTGATGACATTGTCTCAGCCTTGTTGTCAGAGGAAATGAGACTAAAAAATATGGAGGGCCATAATGGAGATGCCTTATCTGTACAAGGAAGGTCCCAAAACAAAAACAAGAATAAGGTTTCGAGTGCAAGATCCAAATCTAGAGGGAGATCTAAATCTCCTAGAAAGTTTGTAAAGGTATGCTAGAAATGTGGAAAGGAAGGGCACTACAAAAAGGATTGCAGATCTAAAGCTCCCGAGAAAGGAAAGGGATCTGATGATGCTCCTTCTGCAGAGGCAAAAACCACCTCGGATGAAGGTGGGGATGTGTATTTGGCTTCTTCTTCAAATACACATGTAGATCATGAGTCGTGGTTGATTGACTCAAGTGCATCCTTTCACTTCACTCCCCATCGGGAGTGGTTCTGCGAGTATGAGAAATATGATGGTGGTGATATCTTCCTAAGGGATGATAGGAAGGCCAGAATCATTGGACGTGGAAAGGTCAAGCTGAAGCTGTAAGGTGGAAGGACTAGAACACTTCTTGGTGTTCTGCATATTCCTACATTGGCCAGAAATCTGATTTCTGTAAGCAAGATGGATGATGCAGGTGTAAAAATAGTGTTTGAGAAAGATTCCTGCAAGATGGTTCGGGGAGCACTGGTATTAATGTAGGGAGTTCAGACTGGAACTATGTACAAGCTACAAGGTAGCACTATTATTGATGGGTGTAACAGTTCTATGGTTCCTGAAAGTGGAGCGGAAAGCCTAGCTGTCTCTGGAGAAAAGACCATGCTATGGCATCAAAGTCTTGGACATATTGGAGAGAAGGGCCTTCAGATACTGTATAGAAATGGTATGGTAGAAGGTATGTCTAATTTCTCTCTAGATTTCGATTTCTGTGAAAACTGTGTATATGGGAAGCAGAATCGGGTGAGTTTTCCTGCTGGTGCTAAGAGGGCAAACAAGATATTAGAACTTGTGCATAGTGATGTGTTTGGACCTGTGTCAGTTCCATCACTGGGAAATTCTATGTACTATGTTTCATTCATATATCACTTCTCAAGGAATACATGGATATATTTCTTGAGGAAGAAATCTGAAGTCTTTGACAGATTTAAAGAATTTAAGGCTCTAGTGGAAAACTAGACAGGGAAGAAGATAAAGGCGCTGAGGACAGATAATGGTGCGGAGTTCTCCAAGAAGGAATTTGAAGAGTTATGTAAGAAGTGTGGTATAGCACGACAGAAGACTAATCCATACACACCTCAGCAAAATGGAGTTGCAGAAAGAATGAATAGAACACTGATGGAAAAGGAAAGAAGCATGCTTAGTGGTACCGGGTTAGGACAAGAATTCTGGGTAGAGGCAGTGGGGACTGCATCTTACTTAGTTAACAGATCACCTTCATCAACGTTGGAGGATAAGAATCCACATGAGGTATGGACTGGTAAGAAATCCTCTCTTTCAAATCTAAGGGTATTTGGATGTGATGCATATGTACATGTTCGAAAGGATAAAAGGACCAAGTTGGATAATAAATCTTAAAGGTGCATCTTTATTGGGTATAAGGATGGTTTAAAGGGTTACAAGCTTTGGAACCCAAAAATAAGGAAGGTTGTGTACAGTCAAGATGTGGTGTTTAGAGAGGTGAAAGATGTTGTTACACATGAAGTCCTACTAAAGGAACCTGAGAAGATAGAGTTTGAGCTAAAGGAGGATGAATCAAACTCTACAACACAAGAAGACTCAGAAGAGGAAGAGCCAAAAACTCCAGCTGTGAGAAGATCAACTCGAGAAATAAGGCAACCGGAAAGGTATAGTCCATCTGCTTTTTGTTCAGGTTTTTCCTTAACTATAACTAATGATGATCCCAGAATTGTTAGGGAGGCAGTAGATTCATATGATGGAAAAATCTGGAAGGAGGCCATGGTTGATGAGATGGCATCCTTGCACAAAAATGAGGCATGGGATCTGGTAGAGTTGCCGGCGGGAAGGAAGCCCATCAGGATCAAATGGGTGTTTAAGAAGAAGATGAATGTAGAAGGCAAGGTGGAGAAATAGAAAGCTCGGTTGGTAGCAAAAGGTTATTCCCAGGTGCCGGGAATTGATTTTGGTGATGTTTTTTCTCCTATTGTCAAAGTTACTTCTATTAGATTACTTTTATCTATTGCTACTGCATTTTATTTTGAGATAGAACAGATGGATGTGAAGACAACATTTATTCACGGGGATGTAGAAGAAGAGATCTACATGAAGCAACCTGAAGGTTTTATGGTGAAGGGTAAGAAAGAACTGGTGTGCAGGTTAAAGAAGTCTCCGTATGGGTTAAAACGGTAACCAAGGATGTGGTGTCAGAAATTTGATACCTATATACGGGGACTTGGCTTCACCAGAAGCAAGGAGGATCACTGTGTTTATTTTAAATTAATTGGTGACTATGTTATTTATTTGGTATTGTATGTGGATGATATGTTGTTGATTGGAAATGACAAAGAAATTATCCAAGATTTGAAGACCCAGTTGTTCTCCAAATTCGACATGAAGGATCTTGGTGCTGCAAACTATATTTTGGGCATGTAAATTAAGAGAGATTGGGTAAAGAGGAAGCTCTGGTTAAACCAGAGGAAGTATGTTGAAACTATATTGCAGAGGTTCAATATGCAGGATAGTAAACCGGTGAATGTTCCTATTCCTGTAGGTGTAAAGCTATCTGCTGAACAATGTCCCAAGACACAAGAAGAAGAGGAGAATATGTCCCGTGTTCCATATGCAAGTGCATTGGGTAGCCTGATGTATGCAATGTTCTGTACTAGACCATACATTACACTTGTAGTGGGAGTATTGAGCAGGTTTATGTCAAACCCAGGGAAGGAGCATTGGACAACAGTGAAGCGGGTTTTCAGATATTTACGTGGCACTGGTGATTATGGCTTGTGCTAGCAACGAAGACTAGGATTGGAAATAATGTTGGACATTAGTGGTTTTGTTCATGCAGACTGGGCTGGAGATATAGACCAAAGAAGATCTACAAGTGGGTATGTGTTCAGCCTATTTGGAGGTGCAGTCAGTTGGATGAGTAAAAGATAGTCTCTAGTGGCTCTTTCAACTACAGAGGCAGAATACATAGCAGCCACTCATGCAAGCAAGGAAGAAATTTGGTTGCAGAGATTGTGTTCAAGTATGGGTTTGGTACAACAAGCTATAAAGATAGATTGTGATAGCCAAAGTGCAATTTTATTGGCTAAGAACCCTGCTTACCATTCAAAGACAAAGCACATTGATGTTCAATATCACTTTGTTAGAGATATGGTTGAGGCTTAAAGGGTGTTGCTGGTAAAGGTGGACAATTTGAAGAATGTTGCAGATGCATTGACGAAGTCTGTGAGCACTTAGAAGTTCTCTTGGTGTAGAGAAACAATGAGTGTTGAAGAATTGGACCAATGACTAAGCGCTCCTATGGTCCCCTGTGGAAAGAAAACAACAAGTGGGAGAATGTTGGGTATGTGTTATATTCTTTCCATGACTAGTCCCATGCGCTATACGTTGCACCGGGCGCAGTAGGGGGGTCACAGGGGGGAGGCAACCCCCACTGTTGGGGTTCGAGGCAGCGCCCCGGCGAAAATTTGTTTGGTGTGCGGACCCACTCATAGGTGGACCCACCCATGTTTTGTGCATGAGTTTGCACATGGTTTTGGGGTACGATGGTTTTCGGCCCCTGGTGTTTTGTGGATCTGGTCAAGGGAACTACAGTTATGTTCTAATCCAGGGTTAATGGATTGGGGTTTATGTATGCTTCGGCATGTATATATATGTGTTGTAACACTAAAAGAAATAATGAAAAATAAAGCTGGTCATCCCAATTTGGGATCCAGGGGAAAATCTCTGTGTTTATCTGTTTTATGTTTTATGCTCTCGCTATTGTTTATTTTATGTTATAAGATTCGTGTGTAGATAATTTCTGTTTAGGGTTAAAACCTACAGTCATATTTCAACTATGGGTCGGGTAGATGATACATTATGCTCAAATATTCACCTATAAATGACCCAATAACTATTTTATTTGTTTTTCATAATATTTAAGTTAGTAATATTCAATTTGGTTACAACTGACCAAACCATTTATGTATAAGGAAGAATTATAGGCTGGGATGTAATTTTGTGCAAGAAGGAATTAGCCACATCACTATACGTAGCACTAGCGACTGGGGTGGAATCATGAGTAGTCATTTTCCTCTGTGTGATTCTAGGTTTTTAGTCAAAGAACTATAAATGGATTCCCATGAGGAATGTTGAACATCTCTGGTGTAGACTGTGTCAAAAAATAACCTTGTCATGGCTATCTTGTCTTAAGGGCTTTTGATTAGAGGAGAGGTAGATACCTATTGTGCCATATTTTTCTTCTTAATTTTTCTTGCTTTAAACATTTCTTCCTATTATGGTAGTCGCGACTAGCATGTAGTAGAAAATCACAAGAATAAGAGATAAAATTTTAACCCTCAAGACTTAGTGCGAATGTTGAAACATTACAACTATAATATTTATTTTCATGAAAAATCTTGGTAAAATTGAGGTGAAATGAGTGAAAATGTTTATAATTTCAAAAAACCATAAATTCACCACTTTCAGACATTAAATGTAGAGATTTAAATTCATGTGGGATCTCGACATCAACATATTGGAGGAAAAATATCGGAGAAATGAAATGGAGGATGCATTAAAAAGTTACGATAAGGAGAAGGTCTAATAAATGAGAATCCCTATGAAGTAACGACTATGGAAAAATGTGGCAAGGGATATCGAGGAATTCATATTTGAAGTAATAGTATCGACGATGAATTATATCAGATGGGAAGGTCACGGGAGGTGTCATCTTTCAAAATTTACGATAAAGCAGGCACTGATAAAATAAAATAATGTCTATGGGGCCAACGACTAGTTATAATATTGAGTTATAAAGGTGTGATTGAACTTATGTTTTAACCTTAGCAAAAATAATTTTTAAAATAAATCATCGGGGAAGAGATATCAGAGAGGGATTTTATCATAACTTTCACAAAAGGAAAGTTACAATATAATAGGAGTCCAATGGAAAATTACCGATTAAGCTTTATTCTTATATAAGAGAGAGATTTTAAAGATTTAATTTTATCGCAATAATTTTAAAGATGAATTTTCTTTGTATGGGTTCCGATGAAGAAATTATTCAAGCTTATGAGGTTAAAAAATGTCCCAACTTTTTTAAAATTTAGAAAATATTGTTAAAATAGAATAAGGGTCCCCATTATTTTATTAATACTTAAAATAAACATGAATGTGGGGTTGTTGTATACTACAAAAATTGGCAACATACTGAGCGAAACAATTATCTCTATAAAAGTAAATGAAATTTTAATAACTAAAGAAAACGAGTTAGAAATATTTAATTTTTTGAAATTTAGATTGATTAATATTACTCTGAATAAAAACTAAACTCGTTATTTTGTAAAGCTTTCAAAACTTGTTATTGATAAGAACCTTAATTATCTATGTCAATCATTTCATCAATTGTAAAGATAAAATAGAGAACTATATAAGTTTTTTTCATTAAGACAAACTTATTTGACACTAGTAGAACCACTGCTTCCAGTAGGCGTCCATAACCTTGACAGGGTTACCATTTAACCGAATAATACAAGTATCCCATCCACTTATGGTAAAAAATTTAGAGGCATTAATTCTATTTTTTCATTTTTATTTTAGATGTTTGAAAGCCATTTTCCTAGTTTGGTAGTTAGATAATGACAATGCTATTCACAGGTTATAATGATATTGAATAATTCAACTCTTGATGAGACCTCTTATCATATAGTTATCAAGCTGTAAGATATTATCCTAGCTTGGTGACCAGTCTTGATAATGTCAACATCATTAGTTCCCCATGATCATGGTAAGCTAACTCATAATCATACCCCTTGTCTTTCAAATTTTAAATAGTTTTGAATTACACTCTAAAAATATACAATTATTAGATGGTGAGGTAAAATTACTCCTTAAGAGTTGTGGATGACAATCAAAGTCAAAAGATGTTAAAAATTCAAAATAGTATTTTTTTTAAAGAAATTGTATATGAAAAATCAATATACACAATTCCAGCTTCATTTTTTTCAAAGAAACTGTAAATGAAAAATTCCAGCTTCTGAGAATGGTCGTTTCCTGTATTTCTGTCACTGTGGCAGGGACTGCGAATTATGGAGGCTCATGGCCACTCAAAATCCTGCAAAACACGAAAAAGGTTACGAAAAACCTTTATGGAGAGGGTGGTATGTGTTATCACTCAGATTTTCCTTGAAGTTGTTAGAAGAGGAAAGGGGTCCGAGGTAACCACAAACCAACCTTCAGATACAGAATCTAGCCAATCTGTATCCAGAGAGGGCTCTCTCTTTAAAATTTAGCTTTGTTCTTAGAAAATATTAGGCTAGTTATAAGTTCAGGGGTTTTGTTTGAATTTGAATGGTGGAATCCGCCAACTGAGGGAAAGATTGAGTATTTCAGGCCATTGGGCTATGGAGTCGAAAAAATGGCTTTACTGGATTATGTTTTTACACCAAAGATGGCTTTGCAGGGCAAGATAGCCAAAACAAAGAACAATTTTAGATATTAAAGTGAATGGAATGGATTTTTAAATGGATGAAAGGCAATTAAGAATCTTTCAACATGTTTAAACGAGGGAAAGTGAGTGATTACCAATAAAGAGAAATTAAGAATTCTTTACTAAGTAATCAAATGCTTAAACCAGAGAAACAAGAGAAATTAAGAATTCATTGTTTATAACTAGTTTAGAAGAAAACATTTAGAATAATAACAATTGAAATCAGAGTACACTTAAGCAATTTCTGATTTAATCCTTTTTGTTAATTATTCAGAAATGAAACACAGTGATGTAGTAAACATATATAAAACTTAAAACACATGATAGAAATGACTTATTGAACTTTAGTCTGACACATGAATCCTGCAAAAAGTCTTGAGCTTCAATTCATCATCCAGCAAGCCACGAAGAAATTTCTCCAAAAGCACTTTATTCCAAAAGTCAATGTTACAGCAAAGTAGAAGAATCCACCTCCAATACTTCCAAGAGTGAAGTATTTATACAAATTCTAAACTAAAATATCTTGAAAAAATATCAAGATTAGTTCACAAATCTCTCCAACTATTTTACATAAATAGAACTTAAGTAAAGGAAACTCAAACTAATGCATATATTTGGCACTATTTTTTATGGATAGGTGATGAAAAAGAGGAGAATTTGAATTTGATCCAACTCTTAGTTGATGATGAGGCATCCAAGTCACTAACTGCTTCCTTTCTTTGTGCAATTCTGCTCCAACAATTCTGCAAATTTTGGGTCCAATGAGACCTTTTTATTTCTCAATCCGTAATATATATGTAAAAAGTGAAAGAGGTTATTGTATATTAATATGTTGGTGAGATAAACCTCTTTCAGTTTCCCAAAATTCCTCTCCAGTTGTGCACAAAAGGATCTGCAAACAATATGTGTAAAACAGAGTTTTACAGAGTCTGAAACATAGCCTGTAAAGATGTGCATGTATCTCTCATTCTGAAATAACTGTTAAAAACGTGAGATAGGTTTTTGTAGATATGTCTCTTAGGAACAAAAACCTCCTTCAGTTTTTTATGATGTATTTTTTATTTACCACAATATTCTCTGCAAAATGATGACTTAACTGGTATTTTATGCAAAAAGTGCTTTCCATCATTGTTTAATATTTCCAAAACCATAATAGCTGTTAGAAAAGTGAGAGAGGTTTTTGTAGATGGTCCTCTTAAGAACATAAAAATCCTTCAGTTTTGCAAAATTCATCTTGGATTGATCACAATAGTTTCTGCAAAACAATGACTAAAACATTAAATTTCTACAAAAATTTTCCTTCTTGTTGTGTTTTTCATCTTTTCACTTTTTTGTTCTTTTAACTGTTTTACTTTCACTTTAGATAAACTTCAATGTTGGTGAAAGTATTTTCATATCTTTTTACCATTTTACTGCCTCTGTAATTACTTTTACTGTTTTACCTTTGACTGCTCTGTAACTTCATTTTAACTTTCACTCTGACTTTTACCTGATACACTTTAACCACTGATACTCTTTAACTGTTCTTTACTGTGTCCTTTTACCTTCAATGTATAGTTTAGGTTTTTACTGTCTGTTTCAACAGTAAATTGTTTAATATCCTATTTCATTTGCTTGTCTTTCAACTGTATGTTTTATCTTCCATCTCTGTTTGAATAGATTTGATAACACTCTTAGAGTAAACAAGTCTTATGACTAGTATTAAGACTATTTATCCAAGGATGTGGTCTTCTGATCACCTGTAAAACAAAACAAATTGTTAAGAAAGCATTGGTTTGCAGGGGAGATCGAAAAGGTTTCATTTTATTTTAAGAGGTCTGTGGAGTGAATCTAGAATGATTTTTGGGAGGTAAACCATGCTCGAATTGGTTAACAGAGGCTTCAGGTAGCGCAGCTGGGTTACAAAGGGTTTTACTGCATGGGAGTCTGGTCGTTCACTGTGCACGATATAATAAAAAAAATTCAAGTTCTTTTCATTTTATTTACAAATTCAAAGGGTGGTGGGTTTTAATTAATGACGTCAGCATGTGCGACAGATGAGTCACGGGGGGGGGAGGTGGTAAGCGGTTTCTATCGCACCACTTATGAGGGAAGGCGGTTTTAGGCGGAAGGGCAGCGATGCGATACAACGACTGACACGTAGCACGACACTGTTTGAAAACCATTTGGCCATCGCGCGTTATCTTTCGTACGTGGATGGCCAGCGAAATGGATGAGGGCCGTAGATCTTTGACGGGGCGATCGGACGGTCGACGGGACAAGGAGATGGCAGAGTTTTAATGACGTGGGCCCAATGTAATTATTCGTTAAATGAACTCATCGGGCGGGATCTAATTGGCGGGTTGAATTCATTAATTAATCGTGAGGATTAATTAATCTCTTCTGTATGGTCGGAGATGAAAAATGCGCGGGGATGGATTATTTTCAAAGTTTGGTTTTAATTAAACTTTGGGTTTATTTTTTGTTTTAAACATATATACATATGTTTAAACATTTTTCATATATTTTATTATATGATAATTAAATCAATGTGATTTTCTTACCATAGGGGGCGGGAATAGAATTAATGTTATATTTTAGCCAAAATGAGGTATATTGTGGGTTTTTTATTTGAATAAATAGGAGTTAAATACTTTTGGCTAAAAAGTCATAATATAAGGGTTTTGGGGATATTACTATAAAAGGATTTATATATAATAGGAAAAGGTGATTTTCATAGGGAGTTAATATATAAATTAGAGTTAATATGACAAAGGGACAATGTAAACTCAAAATACTTAAATATAACCAAGAAAGTGAAGATTTAAAAGTAAATGGTATTATTATACTTTCATCACTTAGACTTAGAATAAAAGTGATTTTGAGGGCTTTTCATGAAATATTGAAGGATTTTCCTAAGTAAAAATGGGATTTTACTTAGGAAAAGGTTTTTAAGAGGTGAATGAATGTGATAATGGATGATTTCAAGTACTTAGGTCTTTTCAATTATTGGGCTGAGGGTCCGGTCCCTCCAAAAGTCAAGGAAATGCCTTGAGCCCCTTTAATCTTCAAATACCTTAGTGCTTAGGGAAATTAGTAAAATCTTTGGGGAAAATGAGAGGGGAAATTAATGATTTTGACCTTGCTTTGCTTTGAAATTATGCCAATGTAGTGTTCTGCCTTTGCACTTGTGATGAAAGTAAATTCTTAACACATTTTAACACCATCATTCATCAAATGAAAATTTGCAACATCATCTACCTACCCTATCTACTTTACTCTACCATTTTTTCTCCTTTATTAGGGTGCACTTAGACTGGAAAACCCTTATCACACTTTTATTTTTCTTTTACATGGCAAGCCTACCTAAGTCTACACTTATTACATCCAAGGGCTCAGATTAAACTATTGAGCTCCTTTTATTAACTCTACCTATCTACTTATCTGCCAAGATTAAACTGTTTGGTCAGATATTTATTCTCTATTCTACAACATGAAATTGAAAAATGAACTAGCCAAGCTTAAACAATTTGACTATTCATGAATTGTGGCATAAAATACAAGTTGCACACAATTTGTTTATTACATCAGAGCAATAAGCAGTGGCATTTAGACTTGCACACTTTCCTTGGCCTTTTCTTGTTTAGGGTTCATTTTCTTTCACTTTTTTGGCCATTTTTATTTTTTCACCCTTTGATTTTTCTTTTAGGGTATACCCTCTTTACAATTTTTAAATTTTTTGATTTTTGATTTTTTTTGAAAATATGGAACACCTTTGCAACAAGAAAAAGGTTTGAACATATTTCATAGTTCATCAAGTCAATCATGAAAAATGACACCTATTGGTATAGGAGTCTAACAATTCCATATCCAAGTCTACCTAATAGACCATATTATGAATCTAGGTAGACTTACAGTAGACCCACTTCTAGTTCAGTTGACATTTCTGGATAAAATAGACCCGATTTTGGAACTAGGTAGACTTACAGCAGACCCACTTCCAGTGTTTTAAAAACATTATCATCTAGCATTTACAAACATAGCATATATTTAACTAGTAAGTTTATTGACTCATCACTGAAACTTGACTAAAATTTCTTATATAATTAGGTCAATAGAAAGCTCAATGTTAATATGAGATTACTTTATGACAAAGGCATTCTACATATATTTTGTATGCAATGAATCTTATAATCCTCCTAGTTTAAATTATATCCATAATTTAAAAAAAACAAAATTGCAAAAGTACTATACAACAAATATTATTTGTTGGTTATCTTGCAAATATCTTTATTCATAGAGTTGCAGTTGGCGTTATCATTTCTCTTAATTAACACTGGGTCCATTATTGATCCACCACATATCAATATTTTATGTTCTCCTCCTAATTTTCATTTCTTAAACAATATGTCTACATGGGACATTTATTCAAGTATTCTTTAATAACTGCAAATGGAAAATAACTATTGTTGTTGATTTATCTTGTAGGTTGTTTTGATTCTAACATGTTATGTGAATTTTTAGAACTGTGAGCCTGAAGTTGATGGAGAAGGAGGTGGTCTCTCAAAAGGTAAATGTAATATTGACAACATAATGAGGTTATCATAGGCATTGGTACATTCACGACATCCTGTAGATGTTTAAAGAGGGATAGCACTATTGGAAGGTAGGTGATTGTTCTTATCTTAAATTTCTCTAGGATGCAAATTTGAAAATTGTTGATGCACCTTTCACTAAAAAAAGTTTTTCATCATTCTACTTTTCTTGAAGTCAACTTTCTAGAAGCATTCTTATGGTTGTAGTCTAGGTCTAGACAAAAACTTTTGATTCTCTAAATCTCTATGAAAGTTTATAGTTCCCTTAATTGTTTTTTCTTAAATTTTTCCTCTCAAAGGCATGCACCATATATTACATTATTGCTCAGAAATATACATCAAGCGATACGAAAGAGTAGAAATAAATACTCCAAGTTGCAGCTATACAGGCATCCCCTCCTCGTATATGCCAAGAGTGGTGGAATTCCAACCTTTTGCCTAATATCCAAAGAGCTTATACCTTTGGTACATATTCTTATCTTAGTATAGAACTGAACTTCTAGAGTAGAGGGTTGACCGAAATTATAGTGACCATTCCCACAAGTATGGGGTCCCTCAACAAGTCTTAAAAGACAAAATTGACAGTTCCAGACATGGTTTATTATAAAACCATTTCCAATACTTCCAAATTCATCCTTAAGAATTTAGATAAATATTGAAGAGAATAGATCGAGGTAGAATGTTTCATAAATAAAAAAATTATTGTTTCTTTATAATAACAATTGTTACGATTTATTGACCACTCTTTTCTCCAATGAAATACCATCTTGTCCCACAAATACTAATATTATTACTTGGAAAGGGATATGTCTAGATGAATATCCCTTCCAAACAAGAGTCATTTATTGGCCTATTAAACTCCCAACGTGACTTGGATAATTTACTCATGCCTCCCAAATACTTTTGATAATAACTAAACTTATGAGCTTGAAATATCTAGCTCATCATACTTCATTGTTCGTCTTAAAAGGCCCTTCAATACTACATACATGATCAACATTTCTAATATGGCATGAAATATAATATTCCAAGGGTCATCCCCTCCAATGGATCTTATATTTGTTCAACTATATGGAGTATTACGTAACTCAAATATTAGTTACAAGTTTATAATCAATAACCCCTTTCATTACTGCTAGCTTTTACTAATGGAAACTCGTCAAAATTCATCTAGTTTTGTTTATCTTGCCATGGATGGGGTAAATGAAAGAAAAATAGAATTACATCTTATGTTTTTAGGCTTTTATTAACTATGCTAAGGATCCATTTAGTGGAATATCTCTACAACACATTTTCTGGAGTTCACTTTGAAATCTACATAACATCCATCTCCACTAATAAAATAATGACAACAACGTATGAAGTCAATCTCAAAATCCATCTTGACCAATTGTGATCACTTCTATCTTATCCACAACAATACTTGTTGCTTGAGAAAAAGTGTCAAGGCACTCCATTGTTATTTCAACTAAATCTTGTGTAATTTTTTGGCCTGAGTGCAGAGCCAATAAAGTGCATACTAAGAATAGCTCCTAAGTATGAATATTGCCCTAAATTAACCTTGAATGTGTGTTGCTTCATTAGGGAGTGTACATCCATATTAACTCTGGATCTAGGGAGAAAATTATAATTTCTTCCCACTTTATCCTTATGATTATTGTGATAGTAATCCTCCCCGAGAATAATATTTCAAGGAAGAATAGAGGTCTAACTCAATTGTCTTGAACTCCTACATAATATAATAATTTCTAGCATAATAGAATGGGCAACACCCCATATCAAATATTTCCTTCTCTAGAAGCATCTCTTGCATTCCATGATATTAAATTAATATATCCTTAAGGACCTTAGAGTCTGGTCTTGTGCCAATTCTATATTTATCCAATCCCACCATGTTGAAATCTCCTTTCATTTTCCACAAAATAGGGGGAATAAATTTCAGTATGTAGTTTTAAAATTACATCTAACTTATGGAATCATTAGTTGCATAAATTGAGAAAAGAGAGAAAACTATCCAAGAAATCACCACAATCCAATGGAATTTTGGAAATGGGTTCCTCTATTTATAATATGAGGGATTAACCAAGGACCAAGTCTATACATAGAAGAAAATCCAACCCAACACAATTGATCGAAATCCAAATATCATTTTCCTTCCCCAGAGATACTAAGATTTGGAAAAGACAGAGAAACAAATATGACTTTTTTTGTATGCTTATGTCAATTTTTATAGCTACCCAACCATAAGGAGACACGTGCATGCTAGAATCCTCATCTCCTATGTTGAAATTTTATCTTTCAAAGTATTCATTATTTTGGCTTATTTTAACTATAAAATTTTTTCCTTAAATTTCTAAGACTAATTTACCGCTTCCAGCTGTCTTAGACAAAGATGGTGGCCCTTTGTAGAAAAGGGATATATTTTATGTTCTTGTAGTAGGTCACTATAGGGAAAAATACACTTTATCTTCTTCCATTAGGTCACTACTTTTGGGATGTTGATTTTTCATGCATCCTTCAACTGCCTCATTTTCATTTCAATAGTTGATCATCCTGAATTTCCATGACACGTGAGAATCGGTGTTAGGTTGTAGAATCACTAACACAAACATACTCATGTACCTTAACCATCCTACTTGGAATAATGGAACATTACACATCAGTGAACCAACTAGCGTACATGACAATTTTTAAAAAAAATCAACCATTCTTCATTATATTAACAACTCTAATACAACAGTCTAGGGCTCCTGAACTAGTGATAATGGCCTTAATACATTCATTGATACTAGTAAATACAATATTTTCTTGGTTTCTATCATGTGGACCACCAATCTAACCTGAACAAGGACTCCTTGACCTACTTGCTGATGTGGCACCCTGCAACCCTTTTAGTCCACGTATCCTTAACATATCTACTGGTCCATCTCCTCCCAATCTAGATAAAAATATGCCTCTATAAATGGTCCTACTCCTTTAGGTCATTAAGCATGGCTTACCAATATACCCTCTAGCTGACCATTAGTCCTTCAATGTCTCAACACTTAGGGACTTATGTTTATTTGTTCACAACTCTATTTGTGAATAACTCTAGACTGGCCATTGTTGCTGCTCAACTCTTTTGGGTATTCTTCCCTCTATTTTGTTCCTACACTGCTCCAATGAAGACGAACTTTAGGAATGGAGGGTACCCACTATGACTTCAAATGTCTTTGTCGAATAATCAACTTAGTTTTGTCAATCAGGCTCTCTTAGTTGATTAGACCCTAATATCAACTTCTATACCTCTTCTAGAAATATTGTATCTCTTCACAATGCCTTCACTTAGGGAACAATGGTCAACCATCTAATACTCCTCCATCCTATACTTTGGATACAATAAATCTGTCCCAAGTTTGGACTCCTTCCTACACTATTGTTCCTACACTTCCCATCTTCAAATCTAAGCATCTTCAGTCATATCTTTAAATGATCTAGGGCCCACAGGAATACCCTCACATAGGGCTTATAAATATGACCTCTAACAATGATTTGGATATCTCCTCATCATTTTTCTTGAGCTGCAACAATCTACCAAATACTATGCCCTCATATGTAGGGCTTGGCACCATATCTTCCCTTATCTAGGGCTGATCAACACACAATTGTTGCATAAGCAACACACACTTCCAGATCTTCCCAGATATAGGCCTCTAGGGATTCCCTTACTTATAGAAAAATATTATTGTTGTCTCAAAACCTTTGAGACAATGCATCATAGCCTTTATCTAGCCCCCTTTTCTCCACTCCAACGCATACTCTTCCTTTTGTCCAACCTCTCATACTTTTGTGCATAATGTTAAACCTTTTTAAGGTTTTGTTGGTAATTAGAAACCCTTGTACATGTATGCAACATCCTACACATAGATAACATAACTATATCAATTTCATAATGGATTCTCTACCTTATCATCTAGTGATATCTGAGTGAGACTTTGTATAAGTTTTGTGTGAGAATCAATTGCTTCATTTAATTCATGAAAATGATGAGCCTAATATGTTATATGTTTGATGTTTATTTCTCTATGAATGTGATCTAAATGAGTATAAGATGTGTCTTTTTATTTTATGTGAGTGACTCTCTCAAGTTCCCTAATATTCTGAAGAAAAGCATTCAAATGTATATTTTCATAATGTATCCTCCTGTACACGTGGTTTTTTTACAAGTTTCATTATTAGAGCTCTTGTGTATCCTTCAACGAGTTAGATAAATGTCACGATGTCTATGTGAATTTAGTAAGGAGCTTGGAAAATTCTAAGTGTAAAATGCTTGTAAACATAATTCAACTTTCTTGTGGGACCCACCGAGTCGAGGGTTAGTCAAGCTCGATGAAGGACCGAACTCGAGATGAGTTCGTGCCCAACCCAAGGTGTGCAGTTTGAGTGTTCGAGTGGGCCTGCTATCTAGTATTTGGAAAATCGGGCTTGATGGCATAAGTTGTAGGTCGAGCAGACCACCAGGTTAGGGTTGGGCCCTTTAAGTAAAGTAGAGGTCGAGTCGAACACTATTGGGGGTTAGGCCCTTTTGATAATTTTATATGTGCAAGTTTAGGGAATTAGGATGACCTATAATTTCTCGGAGGAGTGTTCCTGTCCACATGGAATTGTCCACAATGGCACCACACGAGGTATTATATTATTTTTGCATGGTAATAAGCGATGAGATGGAAAGGTTGTAATTGGAATATCTTTGAATGATCATATATTATGATTCGTAAGTCATATAAAGGTAAAATTTATATCGTTCAAAAGATCTCTCTGACACGAACAAAAATTTCATCCATATTAGGTTTTGAGAAAGTTGGTAAATATCGAGAAACTTATATCCCATTTCCATAGCTCTACTATGGAGAATGGGTCAGTATATAACTACCTCCTTCTAACCATAGTTAGGGCTAGGGTTAGTAGGGGGTGTGTTACAGAGTGGTATCAAAGCTTCCAGGTTCAAAACATGGACTAGATGGGGTCTACCATAGAAGCAACTAAGAAAGGGTTCAACACTGGACTATGCAAGGTCCAATGAGGCCTAAAAGCCTTGTATTGATAATTACCATAGCATAGTCATTTTCATATTGATTAGGTGTGTTTCTTGGTATATTTTATTGAATAATTACATGTAGCATAACATTGATGATTTATATGATTCTATTTATATTAATATTCTAATCAAGGCACAACATTGAAACTAGCTATGCACCAACCATTTTCCATCAACAAGCCAAGGTGAACATGTTTATTATGTTTTGAGATTGTTTAAATCTAACAACAATGTGTGTGTGTGTGTGTGAAAACACCTAAGGGACACTAAGGTTTGAAGATATGAAGACAATAATGGTTCAATATAGCTCTGAAAATCACAACATGGATATGAAAAGGCAAGAATATTTGAAGAGGAAAGATCATTTGAATAGTGAGAAATGACAGACTATCCTAATTGGAAGGACACATTGAGGATTCTAAGGAATTAAATAAGGATTTGTAAGGATAACAATGAGAGGCATGTTAAGGATAATGAAATACTTGTAAAAGCATAAGAGAGGAAAGTAGAAGTGAATTTAGTTCTATTCTATAGACTTTTAGATTTACTAAAGAAAATACAACCTGAGTTGGGAGCTAGTCGTAGGGATAGGCAGAGTCCCTTAGAGCAAGAATAAAGAATAAAAGAAGCGGATCACAAAAGAGACAAATAATTCCAAGTGAAGATATAGTGAAAGGAGGTACTTCACTTGACACTCCAAAGAAGAGAACCAACACCCATGAGTAACAACTTGAAGGCACTCTCAAAATGAATCATCATCATCATGATAGGAGGGAAAAAGAATATGTACCAGAGGAATTTAAGAAATATAAGCCTCCTACATCTAGTAGTGAGGTAAAGGAAGAAGATGTTGAATGATGGCTACTAGGGATGAAAAAATTCTTCAGAATTCATGAAAGCAAAGCTGGAAACCTTCATTATGAAAGGAAAGGATGATATTTGGTGGAATTATCTAAATAATGTACAAGGAATAGGGGAAGAGGAGCTAACATGGAATGAATTTGAGGAATATTTCAAGGACAAATACCTATCCAAAAATATTTTCATAGTAAAAAAAAGGAGTTTTATGAGCTCAAAATGGGTCAAATTTCTAATGATGAGTATGTTACTAAAATCCTGAAGCTGCTTCGGTATGTGCCCTACCTCAAGGAGGAAAAGGTAAAATTCCAAATATTTAGAACTAGGTTGCCGCAGTCCTTCAAAGACAAGATTGAATTTGATGAGCCATGTACCTTCAAGGATGGATTCAAAAAGCTAAAGAATTTCTATGAACTATATAGGTGCAAGCCAAAGCTTAAGACTGGCCTATATGGAAAAGGAAGTTCGATAAATGGAGGAAAAAGGAAAGGAAATCTGGGACAGCATGCCAGGGAAAAATTAAGAATATTCACCACCAACAAAGGTAAAGCTCAATATAATGTATGAATTTACGGGGTCGGTTCTTTAGATCAAACACCAAAGGTCACCTCTCACAAACATATCACAAATTAGTACACTGGTATTTGACGTGGTTAAAACCCTCGAAGAGGGAAAAATTCCATGACCTGAGCTAACACAACCACTTCAGGAAATTTATTAATATAAAGAAATAAAATTTACATAAGCTTCTCTCATAAAAGGTTACCGGAAAAATGACCCTCCATGCTCTTTAAATAGAGATAATGTACCAATCAAGTGTTAAGCCACGGATCAAGTGTCGGTAATACCAAGGAAAGAGTGAACTGTTGGATCACTACAAATCATGACCATCAGATTATAAATTACAAATGTACATAGTAAAGAAACACACTTTACCTAACTCTACGCTAGACCAACTTATACTTAACTATTTCCTATGTGTCACAATATCCTAACATCGCCCCTTAAGAACAACTTGGGATAGGATTGAAGGATTGAAGGAGGCATTAGAGCATATCCCCCCCTTAATGATAATTTTCTTGAACTACAAGCATAGATCGAATTTTGGTAAACTTCCCTTCTGTGAGAGCCTTTGTAAAGATATCAACAAATTGATCATTGGTTGAACAATATTGCACTTCAAGAACATGATCATGAATCAGCTTTCTGATGAAGTGTATGTGAAGCTCAATGTATTTCATACGCTGATGTTGAAATGGATCTTTGCATAGCTGAATGGCACTCTGATCATCACACCAAAGTGTTGTTGTATGTTGTTGATGAAGACCAAATTCGGTCAGGATCTAACGAAGCCACAGGGCTTTCTTGTTGGCTTCAACTGCACCACGATACTCTGCTTCTGCCAAAGAAAGAGAAATGGAACTTTGTTTCTTACAAGACCATGTAATAGGTCCTGAACCAAAAGTGAATACATAACTTGTAGTAGACTTTCGATCATCAGGGTCACTAGCCCAATCAGAATCAGTGAAACCAATCAACAATGGAGATGCTCATGCACTGTAATGAATCCTAAACTAAATTGTACCTCAAATATATCGAAGTATTCTTTTAGCTTCTTTCTAGTGACTTTCATGAGGTTGGTGCATAAACTGAGCAACAATATCAATGACAAAGGAAAGGCTAGGAAGGGTATGGGTTAGACACAAAAGTTTACCAACAAGTTGGCGGTATAAGGTAGCAAAAACTTTAGGGGTGGTACAAGTGACTGAAAGCTTCACTCCAGACTAAAAGGGAGAAGGGGTTGGCTTACAGTCTTCCATGTGAAAGTGGCATAGAAGATCACAGAAATACTTGGACTGAGAAATGGTAATACCTTCTTTGGATTGCAAGACTTGAAGGCCAAGGAAATAATGCAAGTGTCCTAAGTCTATAATTTCAAACTTCTTTTTTAGGCTATAATTCACATGGTTTATATGGTTGGGATGACTACCAGTGAGGATAATATCATCAACATAAAGAAAAAGGATGATGAATGACTTACCCACTTTCTTGGTGTAGACAGTGTTGTCAGAATGTCACCTAGAAAAGCCATTATCTAAGAGAAAGCTATCCATTTTGGCATACCAAGCCCGAGGAGATTTTTTGAGACCATAGAGAGACTTCCTAAGGCGACAAACAAGGCTAGAGTCGTTTTGGATAAATCCATGGGGTTTTTCAAACAAGGCAGATAGAATTCATTTTGGTAATAGGGGAGAAGGTTTTAGTATAGTTAATGGCTTCAACTTGTGAAAATTATTTAGCAACAAGATGATATTTAAGTTTATCCACTTTTCCATCTGGTCCAAACTTTGTTTTGTAAGCCCATTTTCATCTGACAATTTTTCTTCCCTTTGGAAGAGGGACAAGATCCCAAGTATCGTTTTCCAATAAGGAATGATATTCTTCATTCATAGCTTCATCCCAATCTAGATGACCTGAAGGTTCTTCAAAGGTGTCTAGATCAAGATTTTCTAGAACTTGAGCCAATAAGGAAGAGGCTCTTTTGAACTGAGAACGTGTACGACGATGATGTGCAAGAGAACCTGCTGCATCGCGAGTAGAGCGGACCCATCTTGGAAGTTGAGGAGATGAAGGAATATCTTGAGGAGGTGGAGGAGGATTTTCATCCTCGTTGTCATCATCCAAACTAGAAGGGATGTTATCAAAAATAGAAGAGATAGATAGAGGTTGCACATATGTTGAATTAGGATCGCAAGCCAAAGGTGGCACACCCATTGAACTGCGCTCGCAGGCCGATATATTTTCATCAAATTTTACATCTCTTCTAATGATTACATTTTTGGATTTTGGTTGAAGAAGTATATATCCTTTGACATCTTCAGAATATCCAACAAAAATGCATTTTTCACTCTTAGGTTCTAAGGCTTTATTTTTTGCATCTGGAATATGGGCCCAAGCTTCACTTCCAAAAACACGAAAGTGACTTACATCAGGTTTGATTGAGCTCCAGGATTCTTCTGGAGTTATATTCCTTAAAACCTTAGTAAGAGTGCGGTTTACTATGTAATTTGCACAATTAATTGCTTCTACCCAAAAATTAAGACTAAGTCCTTTAGATTGAAGCATACAATTAGCTATTTATTTTAGAGTGTGATACTTCCTTTCAGCTACAACATTTTGTTGTGGATTATATGGAATAGTATGTTTCAATTGAATGCCATGCTCAGTGGAAAAGTGGATAAATTTGGTTTTTAACATATTCTCCTCCATTGTCAGATCTTAAATTAATAATGTGATGTCCAAATTGTTTCTCAACAAGGGCCTTAAAGGCCAAGAACATGTTAAAAACTTCACTCTTGAGTTTTAAGAAGTATACCCAAGTGCATCTGGAAAAATCATCAATGAAAGTTAAGAAGTACTTGCATCCAGATAAAGAAACAACAGGAAGTGGACCACATAAATCACTGTGCACAAGCTGCAAAGGGGTTGAAGCATACCAAGAGGCATGTTTTTCAAAACTATCCCGATGATGTTTTCCGAGTACACATCTGGAAAAAACACCATCTCGGCAAGATACCATAAGAAGACCTGTCACCGTATTTTCTTTACATAGAGATTGAAGAGAGCGATAGTTTAAGTGACCAAATTGCTCATGCCAAAGTTTGCTCACTTCATCATTATGAGCAAAAAAAATGGAGGGAAGACATGATGACCCAAAGTTGTCAAACTTATACAACCTTGTGGAATCATCAACAATGCCACCAGCTAAAATATATCTAGGACCTATGAGGTCCTTAATTACAACATTATGAGGTGAGAATTCTATTTTTTTCCCTTCACTTGAATGAGTTATCTGATAAAAATATAGAAGAGTGCAAAACAAGGTAGGAACACTTAATACATCATTAAAATGACTTTTATCTAGATGAATGGTTCCAGACCCTACAACACTAAGAGATCTATCATCACCAACATAAATATTTTTGGTGTTACAATCATTTAAGAAAGAAAACATGGCCTTATTTTTGGCCATGTGGTAAGAGGCTCCGGAATCAATGAGCCTCTCATGAGAATGAGAAGAAGAAGATGCATTCAGAGCATAACTAGATCTTGATGCTTGACAACCACAAGTAGAAAGTACCATTCCTGAAGATGAAGTTGAGGAGTTCTCCAAATTGATTTTGTGATTCTTCATTGCTACTTCCAAGGCTTCCATATTCTTAAAAGAAAATTCCTCTACATGGCCATCATGATTACAAAAGTTGCAATATCTATCTGTCTTCTTCCCGTTGTTTTTATTTTCCTTATTAGTTTGTTGAGTTGCATTTTTAGTTTGCGGCTGAAATTGCCTAAGACCCTTGTTTAGTTTAGGACCATACTTTTTAGGATGCTTCTTCTTAGGATTCTTTTGGTACGGTTGTTTTTGGGCTGCTAAGGCTTTCTTAGAAGAGTTTCTAGTATTAATAAGACAAGGTGTAAGATTTTTTCTTGTTCTCTTATCAAAGAATCGCAAAAGGCATCAAAAGAGGGGGGCTTGTAGCTTGTTCCTTGAGAAATGAGGGCTTCTCTAATGGAATGGAAGGTGGAAATGAATATAGAGTATGCAGGGCCAAGCTTAGCAATAATGGAATAGATAAGGCTACCATATTCCTTTTTGACCTTACAACCTTATAAAATAAGTCTAAGGGTCTTGAATTTGGACATAAAATATTCAATAGAGGAGAAATTGTTGGGGTCCAAAGTAAGCAACTCATTTTCAAGCTGGTGGGCTCTGATTTCATTTTTAATGCCAAAAAAAATATTTAGATTTTTCATAGCTTCATCAGGGGAGTCAATATCTTGGATATGAAATCTAAGATCTTGAGCAATGAACATTCCTATCAAACATCATGTTTGATCTTGTTTATTTTCCCATTTAGTGGCTTTATCTCCATCAATAGGTTTAGTTTCTTGTCCTGTGGCTATTCTATAAATCCCTTTACTTCTAAGTAAGTCTACCATGTAGGATAGCCATTGGAAATAATTGGTGTTGTTAAGAATAACAGGGCATGCACTTTCCATTTTTTTAAAACAAAACTGAATATGAAAGGGCTAAAATAAAATGCTCCAATGGAAATATATCGAAAAATTAGGTTAGGTCGGTTTTAAAAAAATGGCTCTAAAAACGGCTTCTGAATGAAGAAGTTATGCCTTTTTGAAAACAAGTTGTAGTAGATGATGAATAGTTGTGTGAGAGGTTGAAAGATGATGATGAAGATGTACTTTTAAAAAAATTCCCCTCCCTATTCAAACTTAATACAATAAGCTCACTTTAAAAAAAAACTACTTTATGTGACCCATTTTTATAAATAAGTGAGAGTCACTTTTACAATGCTACTTTTACTAAAAAATTAAAACCTATTTTTAAAACTGGCAACTTGCCAAAAGGCTTTTAAAAAAAAGGTAAAAAAACGTTTTAGAAAAAGAAGACTCGAACCGAAGACCTCTAGTCTCATAAACTAACTTTACACCAAGTGAGCTAGTAAAAGGATTCTATAATTATTTGAAAGGAGGAAGGGGTTTTTTTTTTTTCTCTCTTTGATGTGCATGTTTTTTCTAGCAAAAAAAAACACAAAAATCTGTGCCAAAAAAAATACAAGCCTTACGGCAGAATGTTGGATTTCCAGTTAGTCTTACCGGAAACTATTCTTTTTTTTCTCTATTTTTTATTTCTTGAGATCGCATAAAGACATAGGGAAAGAGCATACGTAGCATAAAAATATCGTTTTCCTGTTTCTGATTTGCCGAGATTGCACACAGTGCAGAGAAAAGAGCATACACATAGAAGAGGGTATAGATCCGTAAATTAAACGAAAACTATAAACCGAAATAAATAGAGGGAATCGGAATAAACAGAAGGATTAATAAAATAAAATAAAATAAATAAATAAAAATAAATAAAATAAAATAATAATAATAATACTTTATACCTCCAAATCTTAAATGACATAACTTCGACAATCAAAAACATTTTATCATGAAATGAAAGGGGTTCCTCATTGTAACAGATGCTCTGGACACAACAGAGCATTTCTCCCAGCCCAAAAGTGGTCAGAAAGAGTAGATATGAAAAATGGTAGTCACATGCAGTCAAACTAGCTTCGGATTTGGATCAACAATGGATGCGGACCTCAAAATGACTCTGATACTATTTAGGAATTTACAGGGTAAGTTCCTTAGATCAAACACCAAAGGTCACTTCTCACAAACAGATCACAAATTAGTACATCGGTATTTGATGTGGTTAAAACCCTCGAAGAGGGAAACAGTCCGTGACCTGAGCCAACGCGGCCACTTCATGAAATTTATTAATATAAAGAAAGAAAATTTACATAAGCTTCTCTCATAAATGGTTACCAGAAAAATGACCCTCCATACTCTTTAAATAGAGATGATGGACCAATCGAGTGTTAAGCCATGGATCAAGTGTCGGTAATACCGAGGATAGAGTGAATCTTCGGATCACTACAAATCGTGACCATCAGATTATAAGTTACAAATGTACATATTAAAGAAACACACTTTACCTAACTCTACGCTAGACCAAGTTATACTTAACTATTTCCTATGTGTCGCAATATCCTAACATAGAATTTAAATACAACTTATGATGACTTTGTTTCTCAAGTTAATGAAGGGGATGGGTCTTAGAAGAAACCCATAGTATGTTGGAAATGCGGGGAGAACCATTTCCATAGATACTACCTCTAGATACATAGAAATCAACCATGAATACATACTATATAAGAAGCACAAATAGTGGAGGATGTAACTTGAAACATGCCTGGGACTTACACAGCCATGGAAAATAGGCACATTGGCTACCTAACATCAATGTTCAAGATGGATGATTAGATATGGATTATATATCCATTTTTTTTCTAATGAAGCAATATAATTATTTGTAAATGAATTGTGCAGTGGTTGAGTTTAATTGTTGTGGTTGGTCATAGTAGAAGAAACTATATGAAATCGTGGAAAGGGCCCGTGTTGAGGCTTACTCATAAAGCATTGAGAAACACCAGAGCTTGTGGGGATTGAGTCGTTAGGTTGTTGAATATTTTATGATTAGTTTCCACCAATTCATTTATGTTTGAATTTCTCTTTTTAATGTTGGATGTCCCATGGCCATGTTATTTTGTTATGTGATTTTATGATTGTTGTCACAAGTTTCTTTCTTTTCATAGTTTCCCTCTTTTCCTTTGGATTTACCTTTTATTCTTCATGCTTTGTAGGTCTTGGGCACATTGGTTGGTGTGTAAAAAAAATCCATGGAGATCTTCTAAGATACTTGAGGAGGACTAACAAAACCACGATCTGAAAGAGATCCTGCGATTAATTAAGGAACATGAACAAAAAAAAAATGAGAAAGGAAGTTTTTGGGCGATGGGGGGAAATACCATCACTGGTGCATGTTGGGTCATCGATCCTAAATATAAATCGAGCAGAAAAGAAAATATGTGCAGGCTAAAAAATGTTGTGTGAATACTAACAACAATATAGGGAGATCTCTAAAACTCTAGTTTTATTTGACATGTGTTAATGTATGAGTTGACCATGATTAAGTAGATACTAGTATGACAGCCAAGTGGGTTGGTTTGGTCCATGAGATAATGGATAGGGTTGAGGCATAATGAAAATGATACAAAGGAATTTCTTGTTCCCTTGACCTTATTTTCATATGTGATATGTTTCTAATCATGCCAATGTTTGCATGCATATGTGAATTCCATTGTGACTAACGGATTTTTTCAGGTGTCATTCTTAGGGAAGAATGATAATTTATATTTATTTGATGCAAATATACGTGGCATTAAAATATTACCAGTCACATGAGGAATCAATTGGGAAAAAATATCCTTGACTGATTGATGATTTTAATGTCATAGGAATAATACTTTTATATGCCCATGTTGTTTCATGTGGATGACAAGGAAGTTTTGATAGTTGTGGGAAAATGTATATTAACTAATAATCTAAATGCCTTATTGTATTATGGGGCATGTACCCCACTAAGCATTGTGTTGATGCTAGAAGAGAGCTTGGTGGTGTAGAGAAGCTTTGATGATATGACAACTGAGAAACCTGTGAGGCTTGCTAGTTGATAATCATAGAGAAATCTCAAATGAAAGCTCAACTAAGAAACCCAAGAGGCTTGCAAGATGATAATCATTGAGAAATGGTTGTGCCTTATGGGATAATAAATCCACTAGAGACTATGTTGGTTGGTAAATTCAGGGAGATTGAGGCATCCAGGACTAGTGGGTTGATAACACCAAATGATAGTTCCACGAGGTTGGGCTGAGAACACAGGTGAAAGTTTCACTGAGAAGTTGTTGGAGAATTCACTCTTATTCCTCCTGGAGTAATGTGGTTGATAAAAGCTCCTCACTCTTAACTATATAAATCTCTCTCTAAGGCTTAATTTAGACTCTTTATGCTCTACATTAACCTTTGTGTGAATTTGTAGCCATTGTGGTGTAGCAGTGACGAGTTGTTGAGAAACCTTGATAAATGGGCTTGTTAATGACTAATTTGTACACACTGTGGTGTAACAACAAGGAGTTGTTAAGAACACCAAATAAATGGGATTTTTAATGACTAATTTATAGACACTATGGTGTAATAATGAGAATATGTTGAGAACACTAATAAATGGGATTTGTTAAAGACATGTGTGTGGATGGATGAGAAACCATTCAAAGGAAAAGGAAAGATGTATACTTTATTTTTTTCAAATTCTTTATGATGAATCTCATGAGAGATTCTATGATGTGTTACAGGAAAGCATGGGAATTTCCTAGTTAGGGTCAATGAAGCCGACTAAAAAGAGGACTATTGTAGCTTGGAGATATCAAAGTGCACAATAAAAGCAGAAAGAGGACTACAAAGAGGCACTAAAAGATGGTAAAGTTAACGGGTATATATATCCATTGAGTTGTCGAACAAGCACCTTTTTATGTGAGTTGTAATTTTACTAGAGATGTAAATATAAAGCTCCAAATCATTTATGCTTTGGTTAAGTAGGTTTTCCTTGTGTTCGACAATGATAACATCGAGGATGGTGTTCCTCTAAGGGGTGGGGACTATGACATCCCCTGTGGGTTAATTCCCCTTGTAAGCATTGTAATTATGTAATTATAAATTAAAATTGTTGAGAGAGGGACAAGGATTTCATTACTTGAGGAAAGATATTCCTTGAGGAATTGGTTGTTTTAAATATCAGTCATGAGATCATTGAGTGGTGTTAATGGAGTTGATTGTGTCATTAAATTCAGATGGAAAAATGAAGGACATATCGAGGTTTCTTTTGGGCATAATTGGAAGCAAAAAAGAAGGGAAAATTTATGAAGAAGTATGGGTTTCAATGGGCACGAGGAAGGCCTGGGAAAAACCACGAAAAGACAAGGTCAGATTGGTTTGTGTAGACCACACAAGGAGAGACTCCTTAATTTTTACACACTGTGGTGTAACAATGAGTTATTGAGAACACCTAAAAATATGGGCTTGTCAATGAATGATATGTAGCCACTATGGTGTAACAACAAGCATATATTGAGAACACCTAATAAATGGGCTTAGTAATGAATGATTTCTAGCCACTATGGTGTAACAACAAGGAGTTGTTAAGAACACCTAATAAATGGGATTTTTAATGACTAAGTTATAGATATTGTGGTGTAATAACAAGAAGATGTTGAGAACACCTGATAAATGGGATTTGTTAAAGACATGTGTG
Organism: Pinus albicaulis; assembly: GCA_034641835.2. Taxonomy (NCBI): domain Eukaryota; kingdom Viridiplantae; phylum Streptophyta; class Pinopsida; order Pinales; family Pinaceae; genus Pinus; species Pinus albicaulis. Next base: position 117,511 of record JAXQQM020081766.1, read on the forward strand.
TGAATGGATGAGAAACCATTCAAAGGAGATTGAAAGATGTATACTTTATTTTTTTCAAAATATTTATGATGAATCTCGTGAGATATTGTATGATGTGTTACAGGAAAGCATGGGAATTTCCTGGTTAGGGTCAATGAAGTCGACTGAAAAGAGGACTATTGCAGCTTGGAGATATCAGTGTGCACAAAAAAAGTGCCAAGAGGACTGTAAAGAGCCATTAAAAGTTGGTCAAGTTAATGGATATATATATAGATCCATTGAGTTGTCAGAAAATCACTTGTGTATGTGAGTTTTAATTGTACTAGAGATGTAAATATAAAGCTCCAAATCATTTATTCTTTAGTTAAGTAGGCTTTCCTTGTGTTCGAAAATGATAACATCAAGGACGGTGTTCCTCTAAGGGGTGGGGGAATATGACATCCCCTGCAGTTTAATTCCCCTTGTAAGCATTGTAATTATGTAATTATAAATTAAAATTATTGAGAAAGGGAAAGGATTTCATTACTTGAGGAAAGTGATTCCTTGACGAGTTGGTTGTTTTAAATATCAATCATGAGAAAATTGAGTGGTGTTAATGGAGTTTATTGTGTCATTAAATTCGGATGGAAAAATGAAGGACATGTCAAGGTTTCTTTTGGGCATAATTGCAAGCAAAAAAAAAGGGCAAAATTATGAAGAGGTATGGGTTGCAATGGACACAAGGAAGGCCTGGGAAAAATCACGAAAAGACAAGGTCAGATTAGTCTGTGTAGAACACACAAGCCTAGAGACTCCTTCATTTAATTACAATGGTATGGCCATTATCTCACATGATGTGCAAAAAAGAAGAAGAAGAGACCGAAAGTTCTAAGGGAGAAAAATACCCACAACTCATACACATAGGTAGAGAAGGGAACATGAAAAGGAGGTAGGTTATAAGGATCTTGGATGGTCAAGCTAAATCACTGAGAGGGTATACAATAATACTAGGACTCAAAGAATCCAATGACAGCATAACTCTGATGATATCCAACTGAGAAACCAATTAGGCTTGATGGCTAACAATCATAGAGGAGTGGTTGTGCCTTACAAGGTTGATAAATCCACTGGATACTTTTCTAGTTGATAACCTTTGGGAGGTGGAGGGACACAAGGCTAGTGGGATGATAACACATAATGGTTGTTCCATCATATTTGGGCTGAGAACATAGGTTTAATATTCCACTAATTTTTTAGGATGTGCACTCGTATTCCTTCAAAGGTAACATAATTGATAAACCCTCTATGTTATTAACTATATATATCTCTCCATATCTGAATTGAGGCTCTCTATATCTAAATCCTTAGAGAATTTGGGGTGTTGATCTACAAGTCCCTCTACATGAAATAATGTGTTCCCAGCATTTCATGAATTGTTAAGGAGTCAGTTGGTGAAGGAAGTGTGGCCCTGAGACACCTTGTTTTAGCAAATGGTATCGGTCGAATCCCTTGAGTGGATGATGGTTGTATGTGAATTAAGTGATTCACTATGGTTATTGATTCTTGAGAGATGGTGGGTGGAGGTGAGGCAGCCTCGAGTTTGGATGCAACTTCTACAACTTTTTTTATGGGTGGGTGGAGAGTTGAAGTCTCACTCTCGGTTTCAAATTTATCTTGCTACATAACATAAGTATTTACTTTATATTCTTATATTAAATTATATGTACATGTTTATGATGTCTGTTATATGGTTCTATTGAAATAAAGGAATGTGAATTCGTTTGTGTTAATGGTCACTATATTTCTTCTATGGATGCCTGAAGTAATGGTTGAATTCATTTATGTGGTGTGTCAACATGAACATCAATGATTTTCAACCCAGATGAATAAATAAATCTATGTGTGTATTCGTGAGATGTGATGAAAATTAGTGGTTGGCATGTGTTAAGGATATCTTTGTATAAGTGTTGTGTGAGAATCGCTTGTTGCACTCCATTCATGAAAATGACGAGCCTGGTATGTTGGTTGTTTACTGGTTATTTCTATGTGAATGTGATTTGACTAAGTATAATATATGTGTTTTTATGTTGTGTGAGAGAGCTACTTAAGTTCCCTGAGATTTTGAAGAAAAGCATTCAAATTCATATTCTTAGAATGTATCCTCTTGTATATGTGGTTTTTTTTCCAATTTCCATCGTTATATCTCCTTCACATCCTTCAGCTAGTTAGCTAAATGTCACAACGTCTATGTGAATTCATTAAGGAGCTTGGAAAATTCTTTGTGTAAAGGCTTATAAATAGGCTTAAGCTCACCTGTGGGACACACCAGGTCAAGGGTCAAGCAAGTTGAATGAAGGTTCGAACTCAAGATGAGTTTATACCGACCCAAGATGTGTAGTTTGTGTTTGGGTGGGCCCATTGGTCGTGATTCAGAAAATTAGGAATGATGGCATAAGTTGGAGGTCGGGCTAACCATTAGGTCGAGGTCAGGGCCTTTAAGTAAATTGGAGGTCAAACCGACTACTAGATCAGGGGTCGGGCCCTTTTAATAATTTTATATGTGCGGGTTTGTGGAATTAGGCCAGCCTATTATTTCTTGGCATAGTGTGCATGCCCGTGTGGAATTTTCTATGATGGTGGAGAAGGCGCATCAGCTGCCACTCGACGTATTATTTAATTACCATGTGGGAATCAACAATGGTGTGGCATGGTTAGAATTTTCCTATCTTTGAATGATCATATCTTATGATCTGTAAATCAGACTGAGGTTAAAATTTATATTATTGGAAAGATCTATCTAATATGAACATAATGATGTCATCTATTTTAGTTTTTCAGAAAGTTGGGAAATATTGAGAAATTTAGATCCATTTTCCACTAATTATAGCATGGAGATTGGGTCAGCATAGTAATCGCCTCCCTATAACCATAGTTATGGCAGAGGTTAGTAGGAGGTTTTTTTAGAAGCATTATAGCAGCAGTTATTCAACCAAATCTGGCCATTTAATACCCAAAAAATTAGCAAAACATTTGGTTGCAATTTTGTAACCAATTCAATTTTCTGAGTAAACATTTTAGAGAAATTTCATTTGCTAGGACTTATTTATATTAGTAACTCGCTTCCAAATTTCTCATTTCAACTCAATCATCTCAAGAGGATGCCATTGAAAGCAGAATTTATTTTTAATTAATTAATTATTTTATTTTTAATTAATTAATTATTATTTTTTTTATTAATTAATTTATTTTTATTTTTTATTAATTAATTAATTTTAATTTTAATTAGATTGTTTGTTTTCATCAATTTTGAATTTGGGTTTTGTTTGCATATTCAAAATATTGTTAATTATATTTTGTGAATTTCATTGTAGGATTGGTTAGTGATATCATGACTTATAGCTCTAGAGGAATAGGATTGGTGCAACAAAGAAACATAAATATTTTTCCAGATCTAAAATTATGGATCAAATTAGAATTTGATTGTAATTGAAGCAAATTCCTTTTTTTGGATCTGAGTTGTAAAATTATATATATGAGCTCTAAAAATGACCCATGCATTCCTTTTTTCACAAGTGGGATAATTTTTGCACTATTGTAAAGAGGATTTTCTTGTAACGTTAGTAGGAATACTTAGAGCTCATCTTGGGGGGTATTCTTTCTAAGATTAAATCTTTGTTATAGAAGCATATTTCACACTTTTGTGGCTCCATTTTCTATTGACAAAGCTTGATGTCTTAGGAGGATTATTGAATAATTATTTTCAATAGGAACATCTTGAGACATAGGTTCATGGTTGTATTTCATTTCAAATACTATTATTTGTTTGAATCACAATCTTATTCTTTTGGTTATGGCAGATTTATGCCGGTGATTTCATGTTGAGGCACTATTGTTATATATGCAAATCTCTATTATATGACCAACTATACGAGCTTATAATCATAGATCTTCCATTTATCTCTCAATTTTCTCATGGATTCAAATGAATATATGAGTAACTATTTATTCTCCAGAAATTTTTCATCATAAATCAATTTAATAATCATTAAAATTGTGTGAGCCCATCCATGTTTAAGTGGATCATCTTTTATTATTTTTAGTCTCTTCATAAAGCATGTAAAACACTACATAATATCAGCACATAACTACGTCAAGGACTTGATATTAACCACAAATTTCATGTTAAATCCCCATTATTTTTAAATCCTTGCACTTGATATTTAGGAACTATTTCCTATGTGCCAAATTTGAATAATTTTATCCATTTTTCTTTTTCCACATTGCATTTAGATTTAGATGTAGTTTAATTCATTTTGAATGAAAGGCTCCTTACATAGGAGCATCTATGATTTGGTTGATCCCTTATTTTAGCTAACACAAAGATTTCCTTTTCAAGTGGCCACAAAAGCGCAAGCCTTTCCCTTTGCCTATTAGTACAAGCGAGTATCATATGCCGGTAGGTAAATTTTGAGTTAAAATTAGATGCATTTAGATAATTTAGATTAGGAAGTTAGTTCGGTTTAGTTTTAGGTTGAAGAACTCAAGCTTATAAATGATTGAAATCACCATTCAAAGTGATAAGGTTCTAATTGGGGCATTTACTTGATGATCTCTTAAATGTTCATTATGAACAATTTTGGTCATTAACTTTTTTTGTGCTAGAAGGAGGCCACAAACGAGTTGTCCCTTTCGATTTTTTTCTTTTTAATTCTTTTATTTTTCAATGAATCTCTCTAAATTTTCAATTTAGAGTTGCATCTTGAGAGGTGCACACCACCCTCCAATGAAAATTGCTATAATTTTGTCAGAAGGTAAAATTTTGATGGTAAGGAAAAAATTTCTGCATACGAACATGTTTTATAATATATTCAAAAATTTACAAATTGTAGTTTTTTTATATTGATGAAGGTATTTCATACCGTTACACTCTTTCTTTCACGAGGCTAAGCCAAAAATTGGTGTAAAACATTTTTGGTTTCCCCATTCATAGCTGGGATGAATTTATAACATAATTCGTTCATGCATTTGAATATTACATTACAAAAAGGTATGTGTCGAAATTGAGAATTTACACAAATTTGGATATGAATCTATAATGGATTTTATCATAGAATAAAAAAATTTAAATTGCAAGATAAACCTTTAGATATTGAATTAATGGAATGATTTAGACATTTTATTTCTCTTCCTTATATTCCAAATAGTTGTAACAAACCAAAATATGTTACTTTTATTAGTGAATTTGTTGTTATTGAAGAGCGTGTTGTTTCCAATGACATGGTAAATCATCTTTAAACCTAAAATACAAAAATTGTTAATTAACAATTTCAGAAAGATATAAACACAACCAATAAAATCAATATTGAGTCTAAAATTGTTCCAAATCATGTTGTTGATGAATATGTTGTTACAAATGATAATTCTTGATTTTAATGAAGAATAAATTAGCAATCAACAAATCAAATTGAAAATAGTAGCAATTCAAATTGTAAAAATGTGCTTTCTATGAAAAATTCTTATGAATTTTCTGATGTTGTCAATAATGTTCATCCATAAAGTTTGAGACAACTAGATATTCACTCTCAAGAATATGTATTCATCCAAACACATGGAATTCCTGCAATTATTTTAAATAATGGTGAAGTTGATATATGCGTTAAGGAAAATAATGAAGAGTTAAGGAAAATAATGAAGAATTTACGGGTAGAAAAAATTTCATATTTTTATTTTTAAACAACCATTTTTCTCTTTACGATCCTTTTTTTTATTATTTTAATTCATTTGAAAATCATTCAACAATTCCTTCTTACACAAATATGGTTTTAGTCAACATGGGAGTTGACATAAATTTAATAAATAACGAATTATCTGTTAGTTTTGATTAGGATAAAGATTCATTTAATGAATCATTCTTTTAACAGTTCTCATGTAATGTTTATCCATGATCATCTGGTTATGTTTCAAGTTCTAATTTATCATGTATAATGGAAGAGAGTGCTAATAAGAATTGTGAGTCATTTATAATTGAAATTTAAAGATTAAGAATATTGAGTTATTTCATCCTTCATAAAATTCTCATGTTCTTAATTTTCCAATTAATATATATTTCAAGATGAGAGATATTCTTACGATAATACGACCACAATAAATCCTAATTTTAATAAATAATAAATCATAAACAATCTCATTTCTTTAGAAAATTAATCCATTGCAATTTATGATTGAAATATCATTAATCAAGTTCCTACCTCTAGCCATGATCTTGAACACATTTCACAAGTAGATTTTAGTATTAATTTTGATTGCATTATCTCAACTAATTCTTGTGGAAGGGAAAATCCTTCAATAAATCTCGGTTAACAGTAACATTACTCGTAATATTAGTGTAAATAATGATGTAATTTTATTATACATTCTTCATTTATAATAGTTTTTTTTTTTTCAGATTTATACATATCTTTTATGTTTCAATTTTTGGATATTGTATATTGATTTTACAATGCACATTCACCCGGGTGCCTTAGTGGAAGAATACATAATCATTTACGAAGCATGGATCATATCAGAGTTAAAGTATTTTAATTGCAATTGATGTTATCCACCTTGCTTATTTTATCTTTCAGAATAAATCTTCCACAAACTTCAACATTTGAGAGTGCAACATTTCAATTTTTCAATAATCTTATTTACTTTGAAAATTTTTACGAGATACTCATTAGATCTCCATTCTAGCTTTAGTGAACTAGTTGAAATTTTTGAAAAGTAGCTGCACAATATTTCGATAATAAGTCTTCAACTTTCAATCCCCTTAACATTATTCAAAGCTCTCTAAAATCGGTGAAGGACCTTGTGAACTCTATAGATGGAAAATGCATTTACATCATTCCTTACTCATGTGGGATTCCATACATTGGTGAAATTTGTAGGTTGATAAATCAAAGGATCTGTGAACACACGAGGTGACATTAAACATGGAAGCTCTCGCTCCTCTGTTTTACTAGAACATGTAGAAAAGACTAACCATCACATCTACATTGAAGAGGCTAAGGTCATTTCCAAGATTGACCATTTTCATTAGCGTAAGTTAAGAGAGGCTTTGGAGATTGAAAAAGGTCGAGTCAACCTTAATAGAGATGATGGGCGGAGTATTAACCGAGACGTTGAATCCTCGCCCTATATTCCTAGGTGTTGATTAATTTATTAATTTATGTAAGCCTCTTTCCCTTATTCAATCTGCCTAATAAATCTAATTTTATTATGTACTTCTTATTAGTAATAATGTTTTTAAATTAATATTTATCCTCGAAGATATCTATTATAAATAACATAAAACGAATAATCATTTTCTCTCTTTTTGACCGTTTGACTACGAATGGTTGAATAATCGAATTTTAATATAAATATAATGAAACTAAATGAGATTAGAGAAAAATAAAAATAAATAAAATAATAAAATAAAATAATAATGAAATATAATATAATGAAATTAAAATAATATAAACTAATATTTTTCCATTTTAGTTAAACTAGTTGTTATATTCGAATGACTACTTAACCCTTCTCTCGGTCTATTTAAAATGGATGCCATGATGTTTGATATCTCATATGTCTTAAAGATGAACCACATTGGTTGGTTTTAAACCCGATGGACGAAATCTTTTCATATGTAATTATCAACGAAATATTTCTCTACAAAAATTATAAATAGCAAAAAGCCAAATTCAAAATTACTCTTCCTATTGTACATAGTACTAACATTTCTCTATAAGTTACACCATTTAGAGGTAAATCATTTGAGTAGGACTTTTTTATCTTCGCTTTCTTTGAATCTTTTCCAATATTTAAGAGATGCCCATCCTAACGTGTATGATCAATTAAAACACGTTTCTAGAATTAATTTAACGAGAATTTTTTTATAGATAAAATCCTTTCCTTAAACTTATTATAAATAGATGTGTATAATATGTATTTTATTTTTAATAGTATAGTAATAATTTTATTTCTGCTACTAATTTCAGATGTGCATATCACTACAAGAATAAAAGAATTTGAGTGGCTTCATTGGAATATGAGTTCACTAAATCATGGTTCCTACATATTAGAGTAGGATAGGAATAAGAGTATTTTAATTCTTATTTCTATTTTTTTAATTTATTTAATTAGAATAATGCAGATATAAAATAAGCGAGTAATGAGCCTTTAATTTTTCCAAGTGAAGAATGGTTCAAAACATTATAAAAAAAATCAATTGATGCATATGAAATATTTCGAGGGGAGTATGCTGGATTTTTCATTAAAGTTTAATCATTGTTCTCATAAATCTTGTTTGTCCAAAAAAATAAATGTATCGATATGCTTCTTTCTTTGCAAATTCCAGTCTAATGTTTCTAGCGGATTGCTTCATTTCAACGTCAAAAAAGGCCACCATGCAAAATCTTGAGTCTGCTCTATATAAATAAAAGGAACTACATAGGTTGGGACTCAACATTATTCAATTGGGATTTAAAGAAAGTTTTGAAGTTCATATAAAATCAAGGAGCTTTTATCTCACCTACATCATGTGAGGAACATCGCTCAAATCAAAACATGCTAAAGAGAAATTTATAGCTTCGAATAGCTGCAATGCAAAGAAACACACATTTCAGTGTATTTTCATTATCTTTATTTCATTAAAAGCATCTTCATTTTTTAAGAAAAAATATGATTTTTTTTTATGATTCTCAAAATTCATTTCAAGTGTTTATTATATTTAATACAAAATATTTAATCGAATACTTGTTATGAACATTAAACCATTCCTTTTTTGGTTAGTGCATTCCTTGGATCGATGCTTTTTTTTTAGTTTAGATTCAATATATTTGATGATTATAGGCATACGTGAACTTTTATAAATATGCAACATCTTTATGCTATTCAATCTTGATCATGAGAAAATGTTACTTTTTTAAATCATGAACTTTGGAGAAATTGTGATCACTAATGTAAACTATAACGACGAGATTTTGCAAGGTATTTAAGATATTTTTTTGAATTGAGATCACTAAGGTAAACTATAACGGGATTCTTGAGGTATTTAAGATATTTTTAATTAACAAAAATGCAATGAGAATCACTTAGAAACGTGAGACAAAGCTCACACAAATCAATGAATTAAATTGCTCAATTACATCACACTTATATATAGGAAACTCACTCACCTAATCTTCTGAAGAAGAGGAAACAAACACGAATAGATGGAGGCGATTTCTAAATGCACACTCTCGTTCGACAAACCAAAACTAAATCTATTTCTAGATTATTCTCACATCCTCCCTTAATGGAGAAATGGATTTTCTACAATACCTAATTGACTTCTAAAAACTTCAAATTTGATTTTACCAAGAGGCTTAGTAAATATATCGGCCACATTATCCTTGGTGTTACAAAATATCAATTCAATTTCATTCGACTCAATTTCTCACGTACAAAAGTGGTACGTAACTCAACGTGTTTTGTTCTAGCATGGTAAACTAGATTATGTGCTAATTTGATAGCACTACGATTATCACAATTGATACATGTTGAACCACTTTGCGCCTCTTCGAATCTGCAAGAATTCTCCGCAACCAAATAGCTTCACGAATTGGCATTGGTCGAAGCTTTGTACTCGATTACGGTGACGATAAAGAAACGGTTGGTATTCTTACTACTCCAAGATCTGACCACGATCCAATATGAAATGCATAGCGAGAGGTAGATCGTCTATCATGCAGGATTTCTGCCCAATACGAATCGAAAAACGTCGATGCAACATCGAGGATTCATCGGTATACATAATACCTAAATTCAACGATTTCCCTTTAAGTATCGGAGAACTTTCTTTGCGGCATTCCGGTGATTTTCTGAAGGCTTAGCCATGAATTGACTAAGAATGCGGCGGTATGCAATGTACAGTGCAGTAGTGGTGAGATAGTTCAAACTTCCCATAGCGAGCGATATAATGTTCCATCGCACTCTTTCGTTCCATCTTCTTTGTACAACTTTGCATTGTTCTAAGGGAGTTGGCATAGCTTTGCGTCGGTCGTATTGAATTTTTTAAGGAATTTCCTTTGTATATTTGCTTTGAGTGATCAAAAGTTTGCCGAAGACTCTCTCCATACCTCAATTCTAAACGGTAATGCAATTCACCCAAATCTTTCATTTCAAATTCTGTGACAAGCTGAACTTTAATTTCTTCAATTAACTTGTAGTATTTACTGTTATAATGAGATCATCCACATACAAAAGATATTAAAGCAACATTTCCTTTTTCATCTTTCTTAACATACAAGTTAGGATCATTTTTGCTTTTCACAAATCCATTTTGAAGAAAGAAGGTATCAATCTTTACATACCATGATCTCGGCGCTTTGTTTCAAACCATATAATGCCTTTCTTAACACAGACTGAGATGTTCTTTGTCACTTTGTTTGACAAACCCTTCGAGGTTGCACCAAATAAACTTCTTCCTTTAAATCACCATTTAGAAAACGATTTGACATCTAATTGATGTATATTCCAATTATGTTTTGTGGCTAAGGCAATCATTTAATCTAATTGTATTCAACTTAGCCCTGCGGGTGCAAAAGTGTCTTCATAATCAATTCCCTCCTTTTGAGCATATCCTTTTGCTACTAATCTTGCCTTAAATTTATCAATTGTACCATACGTTGCTTTAAATTTTGATTTGTACAACCATTTGCTTCCAATTGGAACTTTATTTTCGGGAAGTTCCACTAATTCCCATGTTTGATTTCTCATAAGAAGCATACTCATCATTCATAGCATTTATCCATTGTTCATGTTGTTTGGCTTGCTCATAATCAATTGGTTCATGACATTCATTATATTAGTCATTAAGGCATAATCTCTATACCTTGCGAGGAAGGTTTGAGTTTGTCGGGATGACCTTCTTGGTGCTTCAATGCTGTGGGTGTTCCATCCATGATGCGTCGGCTTTAGAATCACCCCCTTGTGATGACTCACTTTGCTGCTAGATGTGCTCACTCTTGCTGCTCCCATCACGATCCTGTGCACATGCACACATTGCCTGGTCTGCTCTTTGCTTAATCAAAGTATCAAGTTTGACATGAGCATCATTAGATATATGCCATGCATCATTCTTTGTATTACTTTTATCGGCTTTGCTCATGGCTTATTTTATCACGACTTGCAAATAGTTTATGGGAACTTGGATCAAACAATTTATAGGCTTTACGTCTAAATTACAATACCCAGTAGAAAACACACTTGATTGATTTGGCATCAAGTTTTTCTTGTTAGCCTTAGGAATATGAGCAAAAACGTACATCCAAAGACTACGAAATGACTCACATTAGGTTTATAACCATGAAGAACCTCAAGGAGTTTGAAAAACTAATTGTAGTGGGACATCGATTCTTCGGATAAACGAGCGGTGTTAATGGCTTACGCCGAAGCCATTAGAGATGTTCTTACCTTGCGGCATACTACGAGCGATTTCACCAGGTTCTATTCCATCGCTCGGCAACACCATTTTGCGAGGGGTATGTGGCAACGTAATTTGTTGTTGAATTCCATTAGATTTACAATAGGTGTTAAATGCTTTTGACTTATATTCACCCCCTTGATCAGATCTGAGTATTTTAATGCACTTTCCTGTTTGTTTTTCAACCATAGTTCGAAACTCTTTAAAATACTCAAATATATCACTCTTCCTTCGAATGAAATAGACCCAGGCATACCTAGATCTATCATCAATAAAAATAACAAAGTATGAAGCACCACCAGAGACCTAGTTTGCATAGGTCCACATACATCGGTGTGAATTAATTCGAGTATATCATCTTGTCTTTTCTCGGTATGAGCAGGAAACTCTTCTCTATCTTGCTTACCAAGTGCACAAGCTTCACATGGTAAATGTTCACACTTCATAACGAGGAAGACCTTCAACCATTGATTTCCTTTGCAACAACGATAAATCATTGTAATTTAGGTGCCCATGCAGCTGATGCCATAATTCTCTTGTCGATGTCTCTTTGGATGTCAATGCAACATGGCGCTTCCTTGTCACATCCAATGTTTGTATAATCCTCCAACCACAGTACTGTGAAACAACCTTTGTAGCGGTCCTAAACATCTTTCACTATACACCCCAATTTACCAAATTCAACTTTTAAATGATTATCGGTGATAGTGAGCTTGATATCAAATTCTTTTTGAGAGCGAGGTACATACATCACATTATGGATACATCGCATTTGTCCATTAGGTAAGTACATTTATTATGCCATAGCCTTGAACTTTAAGTGACTGTCATCTCCTAGGTAAATGTAGTAATGCCATCAGATTTCTCATAATATTTATCATACCATTCTTTATTACAAGTCATGTGTCTTGGCCTTTTGAGAATCTATGAACCTGACATTCTCATCATCGGTTTCGAGCGGACAATGCGGCATCGGAAAGAAACAACTTAAGATTTTTAAATCCATCGATCCTTTGGTGTCTCTTGTTTATGTAATTTCCATTATGCCTTCTATGTCTTTGATTTGATTCATTATTCTTTCTCCTATAACAATCTTTGATATGGGAGTTTTCCACAATAATCACATTCAATGTTCCTCTTAACATAAGAATCGGAGGTGCCATACCTTTGTTTTGCTTGAAACCGACTCTGATTCCCAATCCCATGGTCTCCACCGGAATGGTCTTTTGCCTCTTGCGGTCAAAGCCAAATCGGAACCATTTGACTCCGGTTCAAAATTTTCATTCGCTCTTCTTCTTGAAGAATTCAATAATTCTTGAATGTAGGAGGTGTCGGTCTGGGCGGGAAATTTGAAATAAAGACTTTATAGTCTGGGACTAACCCCCTTCAAAGCAATAGTTACAGAGTACGAAAATACTGGACACTTTTTCACCAATATCACCAAGCTTATCACTCAAGTCTTTAATTCGGGAAACAAAGTTGCTAATGCTTTCATTGGCTTCCATTTTGATAGATAGCGACTTTGTTTTAAAAAATAAGATACGATTTGCATTAGTAGTTTCATACAAACCTTTGAGAGTGTCCCATGTCGCCTTGGAAGTTTCACGGTCCCGAATGTGAGGAATAATATTGTCCTTCAACGGCATGCGTATGGCTGCCTTTACTTTCATTTCACGCTTCTCCCAATCTTGAGTGGCGAGCGGGAGGTTGAGGCTTGGGCTCGTCACCTTTGACAATCGTCCAAAGATTGTATGCCTCAGGCTTGTTATGAGCTTAAATTTCCAATTTACATAATTTTCTCCATCGAGTTTTTGTAGATTCCGGTAAATATGAATCGGCAAGAGGATTTGCCATGATGGTCAACGGCAATCCTACGAGAAAAATCGTAAATGATAAACAACACAAGTCCTCCTAACTTTCACTTGAAGAAAAAAATGAAAGGTGTTGGTGTTGTGATTAAAATGTGATGGACGCTCACGAGTAAATAAAAACCGCATGCAACCTTAAATCAAAACTCGATCGGCAATGTGTACAAATTCCGCACAATGAAAACCTCACGAATTGGTGTGCGACGGACTCGGCAAAAGCGCGCTGAACAGCAATACAACGCTTTTCAAAGAATGTACGAATACTTATAAATCTGCACTCAAAACTTAAATAAAAAATACTTAAATGACAACCTCCACGTGTTGGCATGAGCTGCAATAGAAGCTATGTTCAACCCAATACGCAAACAAAACTCCACGCTTGATCCGGCAACGAGCGAAAACAAATTCGACTCAGCGAGCATCGGCAAACTTTTTGAAATCAACGAATTTGAATGACAACGGCAACAATTAACTAAAAAACTGACTAATGTGCTTTGAAAACTTACGCCGCAATAAAATTAATGCAACGCTTCAATCTTTGATGGATGGTGATGCATTTTGTGTTTTAAATAGCGCGAGATGCAACTTTTTTTTTTTTTTAAAAACTCCACGCGAATTTAATATGAGGCAAAATCCAAAGCGTAAGCCGCAAAACACCACGCAAAACACCAAGCAAGGAGATTGATATACCAATGCGCACGTGCTTCACGCTCTAAAAAAAAACGCACCAAATGACGGCAAAAAGAAAACGCTTTACCGCACAACAATTGAACACAACGGCGACACAACGGCGGCAACGGGCGGCAATACGGCAATGCGCACACTCTAATAGCGAGTCGATCGCGCGAAGGAAGGCGCGGTTACATTTGCTTTTACGTGCAAATTAACAAAAATGCCGCAATGAAGGAATCACTCGAAACGTGAGACAAAGCTCACACAAATCAATGAATTAAATTGCTCAATTACATCACACTTATAGGAAACTCACTCACCTAATCTTCACCGAGAAGAAGAGGAAACAAACCTGAATAGATGGAACTGATTTCTAAATGCACACTCTCGTTCAACAAACCAAAACTAAATCTATTTCTAGATTATTCTCACAATTTTTTTTTTGATGATTTAGCTAAGTTGTTAGCTTAGATTTGAAACTTCAAGATGGGAAAAGTGGTTATGTTGATGCTCTACCTGCAAACAAGTTTCATTAGGGAAGTCTTTTTCTTTTATTCAACTTTTTTTTGTTCTTGCTCGTATTTGATTTTATAGAAAATTTATTGTAAGTATTATACTTAACATATAATCAATAATGTTCAACTTCAAACGAGATAGATTTGCAAGGCAAGCGATATCTTGATATGATTTCATCTTTTACTCATAATTAATCTTTAGATTTAAGTTTCCCTTTTGTAATTTAAAACGTAATTGATTATAACATTGCAAGACTTAAGTAATCAAGATTTCAATGTAAATTAAACACACATAACAAATTGATGTCTTACTCTCTTATATTTGAGATAAATTTTCTCATTTGAGTTTTATTTTATTCATGGGTTATATTCTACCTTGCTTTCGAGTTTATTTTCTTCTTTTCTCAAGCAATTTGAAATTTTCATTATTTCTTTTTTAGTTTTTAATTTTGCAAGATTTGCGTAGTTTTATGTTTGCACTCCTTGGAGTGGTATGAGTTCAATTTTTACACCAAGGAGTTTTATTGTGTGATATTTCCAAAATCGTATGGGGGAATCTTCTCCTATGTGACAACAATTTCCGGCTATGGGTGATCTACTCTAATTATAGAGTAGATGTTTATTTATCCGGATACTATAATCCTTATAAAGTTTCATTTTCCCTTACATTGGCCCAAAAGTGTTTAGAGGAACAATTAATTTTTTCTAGGTGGTATTGTTAATTCTTTCGGAAAAAATTGACTTAGTATTATTCTTTGAATCCCTCCCTCATCCATCCATAATTAAATGAAATCCCCTACATTGATATATTTAGGGAAGGCTCATGGAGTAAAAAATAATAATAATGAAAGTATGACGCTCCGATTTGCTTTAAATAAAGCACCTCTTGTACTAACTCACTCTCTTCCCCAAATTGCAAAAATACAATTCTCCAACTAAGTGAATTAAAGGGGACACCTAAGAGATTTGAAAGTGATTTCGGCGCGGGGAAGTAAAAGTAAACTAGTCGAGGCCATGGACGTTTGCTCCTAGTGGCACCATGCTTGTATGGTTCGAGACATATTCATCGGGGCTTATGGACACTCACATACATCAAAACAATGTAGGGGAGAAAGAGGTAACTGCATTCAATAGATGTTTTGTAGAAATTAGGTTGAATAAATCACTTATTCAATGAAGATTAACCCGATCATACATCAATTTCGAATTGCATGCATAACACATAACATGCTACGATTAATTGTCCTGCGGAAATAATATAGAAGAAATCGCACATCAAATCAATCACACATTAACTCGGTATGTATGGGGAAAGCCTATAGCTGAAAACCCCCGGCTATTGTGTATATTATAATGGAGAAATCTTAACAATCATAGTACAAAAACTCTTCACAAGCTCTCATGCACTACCTCCCATGCTACACACTATTTTATCATTTTATCAAGCTAGATCTAGCAAATCACTTGCTCCCGATCATAGCCACTTGATAGCCGGCCTCTATTGCGTATTTCAAAGCTATGGGATGGCCTCTTTATATAGATAAACCACCGGCCTGAACTGCGCAATCCTGCGGTTTACTCCACCTATCTATGTGTTACCAAATAGCAACGATATAGTCACAGCTGATAGCTTTACTCACCATTTCATCTACCTCTTCCCTTGGTCTCAGGCGATCATGCTGCTTGTAGTGAGCGAAGTGTTCTTGAGTTGACTAATGAGTTACTAATTAATGAATTAAATAATATTTAATTCACTCCACTCATATCTAGTTGATTAGCTAGTTAGCTAATCCCGCTAGTTCAACTAAAACAAACGAACACAACTCCACTATACGTCCCGTTAACTCCTCCAAAACTCCTGCCACGAAGTCTAGCGAAGTCAACCATCTAAGATACCATCAAACCCTAGGAACCACGTGATTCATACATCGGTGCATGAGCCACCTCCATGACTCAAGCCAAAGTGCTCCAAGAGAGTAAGCTAGCTGTTTATAGTCAAAATATTGATAAGGGTAAATAATATTTGACTTCCATATTTTAGAATCTGATCTAAAAATAGCCGGGTCCTAAAAATAAGGGTCTCATCTATTTTTACAACATCGCATACTTCAAGAATCTCTATTTGGAATTCCCAAATTATGCTCCGTATGTCTAAAAATAGACATAGTCTAAAAATAGACTTTGCGCCGAATTTTACTGCGGGCCCACTTAGTGAAGGCGACTTCATTTCACTAAGCTCCATCATCTTGCTGAATTCTCAACACTCCTCTCGGCCAAGATATGGATTATATCTGCAACCCCTATCCACCTCTTGTGGAATTCGAACTTGCTCCTGGTGAGCGCCTTCGTCGGGATGTCGGCATCCACGATCCTCGTGGGAACATATGAAAGCATCATGATCCTCCGTCGAACACAATCTACGATGTGATGGTACACGATGTCGATATGTTTGGACCTATCATGAAAAAGCTGGATTAGCCGAGAGCTTGTCTGACTCACGGATTTATCTGATGAATCCTTTGTAGGCTCCAAATGCAACTGAACAAACTGCGGGGATCTTCCTCATCGAATAGCCTCATGCGGCCAAACTTGCTGCCATGTACTTTTCAGCCTCTATGAGCGAGTGCCACGGATCTGCAGCTGTTTGTACCGGAAGCTTGTCGACCCAATGCGAAAACTCCTCCGGAAGTGCTCTTAAATTAGTTGAACTCTGCCCAATGCGTAGTGAAGCCCGAGCTTCTCCATCCTCTGTCACCATAGACCATATCAGGAGTATTACTCCCCGAGTATAGCGCAATACATGCTTTTTTGCCTTCCAAAGAGCTTGGTAGGCTTAACCATAGCTTGCGAAAGGCTGGTTAACTGCATAGCATATATCGGGTCCGTGTATTGACCGGATACATAAGCGACCCCACCAACTGTCGATAGACAGTGGCATCCACTACCTCCGCTGAAGTAGCATCCTCCTTCCTCCAACCACCAGGAAGAGGAGTGTCAACAGGCTTGCAGCCTTGCATGTTGAACCTCTCTAGAATCTCTCGGGCATACTTGCCCTGAGAAACAAACAGTCCTCCGCTGCGCTGCCAAATCTCCAATCCCAGGAAATAATGAAGGATGCCCAAGTCCTTCATCTCAAACTCTCGTGCAAGATACTCCTTGCATGAAAGTATCAACTGCTCATCGCCAGTCAAAATTAGATCATCTAAATACAGTACGATGATCAACAGCTTCCCCTCCACCACAATCTGGTATAGGTTTGGATCTGCCTCACTCTTGGAGAATCCAAGCCCGGTGAAGTAGCTGTCTATCCAATTGTACCAAGCACGAGGTGCTTGCTTCAGCCCGTACAGTGCTCTCTTGAGTCGGCACACATGCGACTCACTGCTGAAGATCTTGAAACCTTCAGGCTGCTCTCTATACACCTCTTCCTTAATAACTCCATTGAGGAACGCATTCTTCACATCCATCTGATGAATGTGCCACCCCATCTGCGCTGAGAGAGCAAGGATCATCCGTATGGAAGAGTACCTTGCGACAGGTGCAAAGGTCTCCTCATAGTCAATCCCCTCGATTTGTGAAAAGCCACGGGCGACAAATCTCGCCTTGTACTTCTCCACACTCCCGTCAGCTGCCTGCTTCACCTTGTAGATCCATCGCGAACCCACCACTGATTTCCCAACCGGTCTTGGGACAATCTCCCATGCACTGTTCCTGACGATCGAATCATATTCTTCGATCATGGCATCAACCCATGCGGGTTCCTCCAAAGCTTCCTCAAAAGAGGATGGCTCCGTCACAACACATTGACTCACAAGAGCCATGTATCCAGTGTACCGATCCGGTGACTGTCTCTGTCTGCGCTGTGCTGTAGGTGGTCCTATAACCTTCTCTGCATCCCGAGCCAGTCGCTCAGCTTCTGTAGTGCGCATGCGCCCTCTGATGGTTGGCGCTGCCTGGGTGGTTTCTTCCACCTCCTGAACCTCCTCTTGTGGCTGATCCACATACGGAAGCTCCTCCTTAGGAACTAACAGCTCCTCATCTGCATGCAAGTGTAGCTCCCTCTCAAGCGAACACTGCATGGCTTTCTCCTCTTGAAATTTTATATCCCGTCGCACAACAGTCTTGCGACTGTCTGACAAATACACCCGATAGTTGTGAGGTGTATCAGTGTACCCCACAAATATTCCAACCTCAACAGTTGGATCCAACTTCCTTCTCGCATCCTTCGTCACATGCATGTAGACAGGAGAACCAAAGATCCGCAAATGGGAAATATCAGGCCTCTTGCCAGAATAAGCCTCCTCCGGTGTACTCATGCAAAGAACCTTGTGAGGACAACGGTTCTGCACATACACTGCTGTATTGCATGCCTCAGCCCACAAGTGAAGGGGTAGGCCCTGATCATGCAACATCGCCCGTGCAGCACCCACGATCGTTCTGTTCTTCCGCTCAGCCACCCCGTTCTGCTGTAGGTTATGGGGTGCGATGAGCTCTCTCCGAATCCCTTCTGCGCTGCAGAACTCCTTGAATTCAGCCGAGATGAATTCACCACCGTTATCACTCCTTAGAGCAATCACCTTCTTCCCCGACTCCTTCTCGACCCGTGCTTTAAACTCACAGAACTTCGCGAATGTATCGCTCTTCTTCTGCATGAAGAAGATCCAGCACTTTCGAGAGAAATCATCAACAAAGATCACATAATAACTGTGCTTTGCTGTCGAAGCAACTGAGAAAGGACCACACACGTCTGTGTGAACTCTCTCAAGGATCGTCGTGGCGCGACTATCCTTCTCGTGAAAGGTGGCTTTCACATACTTCCCCAAGGTACACCCCTTGCACTGATCTGACTGCGCAAGAGTGCCCTTAGGAAGCCCGGTAGAAATCTGCTGCAGGATCTTCAAAGCTCCATGGTGAAGGTGGCCCAATCTCCTGTGCCACAGTTCGCCCTCATCA
This sequence comes from Pinus albicaulis, assembly GCA_034641835.2. Taxonomy (NCBI): domain Eukaryota; kingdom Viridiplantae; phylum Streptophyta; class Pinopsida; order Pinales; family Pinaceae; genus Pinus; species Pinus albicaulis. Next base: position 136,962 of record JAXQQM020081766.1, read on the forward strand.
TCCTGGCTCACCACTTCTCCCGCCTTGCATGCCATAGCTGCGCAGCCATCTACCTGCAACTGATAAAGGTTCTTGGTTTGAACCCCTATCTTCCGGGTCTCTCTAGTAGTCTTACTGCGCAGGAAGGCTTTTCCTTCGCTGAAGACCACATCATACCCCTTATCCTCCAACATCGCTACTGAAATCAGGTTCTTCTTCAATCCGGGTACATGCATGACATCCTTTAGTACAAAGGGTTTACCAGACTCCCTCTAAAAGGATACGGTACCGATACCAGTCGCACTGTATCTACCATCATCGCCCATCTCGATGTGCACACCCAAATCTTTGTTCTCCAGATCTGAGAACAACTCACGATCTCCCGTCATATGAAATGACGCACCGCTGTCCAAGAACCACACCGATCCCATCACACTTGAAACCAAGCATGCAATCAGTGAAAAGTCAAGCTCGAACTGTGAAGCCAAAGCTTCTCCATCTGCAGATCTTCCCGCTTGCTTGTTCTTCTTCTTCTTTCGACAATTGGTAGCATAATGTCTGTGATCATGGCAGTGAAAACACTTCACTTTCGCCATATCCTGCTTCTTTCCCTTTGCACCAGAATGAGAGGTTTTCTTACCCTTCCCTTTCTTTGCTTTGGCCACCAAAGCGCAGTTTTCTTCATCAGCTCCCTTTGATGAAGATCCATCTTGAGTAGTCCTCCTTATCTCCTCCTGCATGAGATCCGCCCAAAGGCGCTCCCATCCCGGCAGCTTCTCCCGACCATTGACACTATCTTGATATGAGTGCCAAGCCTTCGGAAGACCAAGGAGAGCCAGGTCGACCATGTCCTCGTCTTCGACAGTCACCCCCACACTTCCCGGCTCATCTCTGCACTGAGTGAACTTCGTGAGGTATTTGGCGATACTGTCGCCTTTCTCCATCTTGATGTTCCTGAGCTTATCTTTGAGCGCCGGCTTCCTTTGGTCGCTCTTACTCTGGAATAGATCCGTCAAAGCTTTCCACATTAAATATGGAGTAGCCTTTCCATGCAGGCTGGATACAATATGATCCTTGACACCCTCCAACAGGATCCTTCGACATTTCGCCATCTTCTTTTGCCATGCTTCGACTTCAGCAGGATCAGTGGGCTTTTGGACATCCGTATCCATGAACTCCTTCAGTCCATTATCTTCTAATACTGCCTCCATGCGATCCTTCCATGCAACATAATTCGAACTGCCTTCAAGAGCATATTCGAGTCGCAAACCGTTGAAAGACATTTTCAACACTGGCACCAAGAAAACAAAACTGCTGCAAAATTTCGAATTCCACCTCAAAGCTCAGCTGCTCTAGATCGTGAGAACAAATTATTTCTAGCACAGAGATCGACTGCAAGGGGCGTTTACCAAACCTTTCACTTTTCGAAGAAAGATGAATGCGGAGGCTACCTGGCCCGCATGCAGACTCTGTCTACCGAAATAAGTTTGTAATCACTGTGATGATCAATCTCTGCTTCAATAGCTCCGATGCCATCATCTCATCCTCCTCCCTCTGAGTAGGTGTAGAAATTTGCTGAATAATGATTAATTATCCACCGAGACTATCCTGGTCACATACTATTTGAACTTCATACACAACACATAATCTCTTCCACTCAACTCAACTCAGATCATCACACATGCGGAAATAAAATCAAGCGATAACACATCAAATCATCATACACATTAACACGGTATGTATGGGGAAAGCTTATAGATGAAAACCCCGCAGCTATTGTGTATATTATAATGGAGAAATCAAGTAACCAACTCAGTACAATACTCCTCACAAGTACTCAGTACTTTCTCATACAGTTACTCACAATCTAGCTCAGTTTTGAACAGGTTACTGGTTCAAAACTCACCGCCAATTGCCTTGCCTCTATTGCATGTTTCAATGCTATGGGATGGCCTCTTTATATAGATAAACCACCCTCATGGGCTTACTCCACCTATCTGTGTGTTGCAAATAGCAACAGTATAGTCACAACTGATAGCTAACTCCACCCTTTCATCTACCTCTTTCATTGGTCTCCACTGAACTGATCATACACTGTAGTGAACTGATGTGTTCTTGAGTTGAATAATGAGTTACTAATTAATGAATTAAATAATATTTAATTCACTCCACTCATAACTAATTGATTAGCTAGTTAAACTAATCTCAATCGGTTCAACTAAAATAAATAGAACACAACTCCACTATTTGTCTCATTAACTCCTCCAAACTTCTGCCACTGAAGTCCAACTGAAGTCAACCATGCATGATGCCATCAAACCCTTGGGAACCACGTGATTCCTCTGTCAGATGCATGAGCCACTTCTGTAGCTCGAACTGAAGTGCTCCAAGAGAGTAAACTGCTATTTATAGTCTAAATATTATTAAGGGTAAATAATATTTGACTTCCCTGTTTTAAGGAGAGGCAGTCTAAAAATAGACTTCGACCTCTTTGACCTTAAAAATAGAGTCTCATCTATTTTTACCAACATGACACATACTTCAAGAATCTCAAACTGGAATCCTCGAACCATGCTCCATATGTCTCAAAATAGACATAGTCTAAAAATAGATTTTGCGCCAGAATTTGCCTGCAGGCCCACTTAGTGAAGGCGACTTCATTTCACTAAGCTCCATCATCTTGCTGCATTTTCAACAACATCAACAGTATTAACCTCTTCATAATTCATCACGCGGATCTGGTATTTAGGGGTAATAGATTGTGAAGGTTGAGGGGCAACCTAACCTTGAGGGGTTGGGCAGTCACATATCCTTGCTGAGGGAAAGGATTGGTGAAAACAGCTGGTTGAACTGGCATAATATTTGGAGGAGTCGAAGCAGTGATTTATTTTCCTCTAGATGCTGCTTGTGCTTCCCACAACTGGCACACATAGGGTAAAAGGGGACAATCCTGAGTATAATGGCCATGGACACCATAACAAGAACAAGGATTTTTCATACGAAGAGGCTTGTTCTACTTGGGCTTATTGCCCTGTTGCTGGTTGTTAGTGGTAGGTTGGTTCCCTTGGGGTGCGTTCAGTTGGTTACCTTGGCACCCTTGATTATTTTGCGCTGGTTTATTTTGGTTGCCTTTCCTATTTTTCTTGGAATTAGGAGGATTAGTCACACTCTGCTGCTCATACACCTGAACCTAAGGGGGAGGTGGCTGTTGCGACAGAGGTTGAGAATGCATGGGAGGCTGGGGTGCAGATGCCATAGGGGCTGGAGCACTGGGATGCAGATAAGGATAAAAATGAGGTTGAGCAACATTGGGGTAAATAGTTTGAGAAAAAATAGGCCCTAGCATGAGTTAATGAAATGGGGCAAATGTGCTTTGTCCTGAATACATGCTACTGGGAGGGGGATAAGTGCTAGAGGAGCTGGCCCCCCCCTGAGGGAAACCATAACCTATGGGAGGATGAGTATACGGATGTGAAAGAGATCCAACGATACCGTCGACGATGTGAGATGCCCCCAGTGCGTTGGCACCACTAGGTCTTGGAAGATCCGGTAAAATGGTATAAACATAACTAGATTGAGCGTGGATCAAGTCTTATTTCAACGCAATTTGGAGAGCTTCTTCCTATTTCTGAGGAAAGTGAGATGTGAAATATTTACCAATAGATGGAAAACACATTCTGAGAAACAAATCCATATAGACATCGTTGTCAAATGTAGGAGCTCGACATAAGCTCCTCCTTCTATGCCATACTTGGACATGGTCAGAAAGGCGGGTGGAAAATGTTTGATGGAATGTGGTCAAAAACTCGGTACTAGTATCATATCGGAGAGGTAGCTGGAAATAGGACAAAAACAATTTAGCAAGAGTCATAAAAGTGGAATGTGAGGCAGAGGCCTAGTCAACATAACACTTTGCAGTGTCTCCAGTGAGCGTACATTGGAATAACGGAAGACAGATGGAGTCATCAGTGATAGAAATGGACGAACACCACTCGTGAAAGGAGCGGACATGATTAGTAGGGTCCTCTCCAATGTTTCCTTCAAACTTAGGGATGTCATAAAGAAGCTTAGTTGGCATAACAAGCCAACCTGAATCATGGTGTATAGGGTCATTAATTAACTGGCTGAAATCAGGGAGGCTTAAACCTACCATAAAAGGTAACAAAGGAGTAGTCAGAATGGTTTCGATAGTGGTTCCACTAGTAGCAGCTCTAGAATTAGGGCCAGGGCTACCACCATCTTGAGGACCAACACCTACATTGATGCCTGACATGGTGAAAGAATGAGGTGGAGGAGAATCGGGTTCAAAATTAGAAGGAGGGTTCAATTGACCAGAATTAGAGTCGGTATGGGGACTCGATGAAGGAATAACTCGAAATCTATGCTTTGGAGTAATTCTTCCTAACGGAAACTAAGGATGAAGGCCTAGGAGTCTTCGAGATAAGCACCTTGGGGGCGCAATGATGGCAAGACACATATAACCCAATAAGATAGAAGAGTAATAAAGAAAGACTCAGATGGGCAGATAAATTAATTACGATGTTTATGTCTTGGCTTGGCAGTGTAAACCAAGCACTCTTTGCTTTAGGTGTGTGTGTGTGCAAGCTATGTGTTAATTTAAATTAAGCCCAAATGGTTGTGTATAAAGAAACATAAAAAATGTTGAATACCTATAAATAAAACTGAAACGACAGTAAAATAAACAATTAAAGATGCATAGATTCAACCCAAAATAAGGCTTCCCAAAAAACTGTTCTAAGAGGCGGGTGAAATTGACTCAAAACACACAAGACGAAAAAAATATCTAAGGTCTAAGGGATAGGGATATAATGACTCAGATCTGCTGGAAAAGGTGCAAAAAATAGCAAGAAACCAGAGGGAAAACTGCTGCAAAATGGGAGGAAAAAAGCTAAAAACCTAAGGGAAACAAGGGGAACCCCAAGGGAGAGACCAAAAAAAACTCAAGAGGGGGGTTTGGATGGAAAAATAAGCAATCTAAAAGGATCTAAAAGAAGGATAGATCAGACCCTAAACAATGGATGAAATTGTTGCAAAATATCATACTACCTACTAAGCTAAACCCCTCCTAAAAAGGTAGAAGCCTACTGAAACCCTAAGGGGCTTGGTCCTACTTCAAGGAGACAAAATGACCATATCCAAGCCTAAGATAGGCTGATACAGAGGTCAGACAACCCTGAACAGTGCTTGCACAAAACCCTGACAGTCACAGAAAAAATGCCGCAAAAAGTTGCAGCTCGCAGGTACTGACCCGCTAGTAGTTGAAATCGTAGTTTTTGGCCCCACAAGTGCGACCTAATATTGAAATCACAGGATCTGGGCTGAAAAGTGTGAGCCGCAGTTCCATGAGTCTCGGGCGGCAGGTTGTAGAAAAAATTGCCATCTCTGGCCTGACTGATACCTGTTACCTGCGGAAAACACCTAAAAACACTCGGAAGTTAGAATTTTTACTGTTTTAGGGCATAAAAGGTATAAAAAAAACATTAAGAGACTAAAAATAGCTGAAGAAAAACCCTAGTTACTGAAGAATATGGTCACGCATGAATCTGAATAAAACCTAGTGGAGTCGCCAATTGTTAGAATGAATTCTTAACGCAAGTGTATGAAAAGATATCACTTTAGCTGCACATGAAAAACAACCCTAAAAATAAATATGGTTTTCTAACTTCCTTATATATTCAATATATAGTTGAAACAAATGCAACAATAAGCCAGATCTATGCAGTAAAAGTAGCTAAACAGTAAAATGAAATAAGAGTTTCTCCAAATATCCAACGGACAAGGAAAGATATATAAAGAATTTTATATTATGTTAACACCTAGGAAGGGAACAAAGTATGATGTTACCAATCCCCCTCAATGGGATGGGTTCTTGGCTGTCCTCAATGCTTCAGATCCAATGTTTCTCTCTCTCAATGGTGTAGAAAACCCAAGACACGTTGAACTCTATGGGAGCTCAAGAAGAAAAATAATAATAAAAGTGATCAAAGTATGACAATGATAAAAGGATCAAAGTCCGGCCATGATAAAAGGATCAAAGGTAAATAATGAATGGAAAACCCTCCTATTTATAACAAAATATGGAGTTATCCTTGATAATGGTGCATAATAAAATATTATTAACGAAGATCTAGATCTAATTGCTTGGAATATTTTATTATATTTTGTTGGAGGGAAAAATAATTTTAATTGGTTAAATCCCTTTATTTAGAAATAATAAAAAAATAAATGATTTATTTATCATTTCAAGGATGTGGTTAAGGAATAATTTAAAAAATAATGATTTATTTTATTATTCCTAAATGATTTAGCCAAATTTAACTAGGAATATTAACTAAATTATTATTTAATTAATCATTCCTAGAGAATAATAAGATAAATAATGATTCATCTAATTATTTCTCATTAATTGGGTTAAATATGACTAGGAATATTGTTTAAACAATGGTTTAATTAATTATTCCTAGAGGAAAATCAAATAAATAAGGATTTATTTAATTATGCCTCATGGGGTTTCTCGTTTGAACCAAAAATAACTTAATAAAATGTGGTTTATTAAATTATTTCTTATAGTGAAAGAAATTTTACTATGGTAAAATTGGCCTTACATGGTGTACTTCGATCCATCTAATTGTAGATGGTTAGATGACCAAAAATTGGTGTAACATCTTCCTTCAAACTTCTCAGTGTGTCTGCTAAATCAGAATAGTGCCCAACACCATGCTACTCATCTGGTTCATAGAGATAATCTTTGTAGTTTACCATCTTGCTAGTCATCTTTGATGTCTTCCTGCGAGGCATCTCATGTAAGATAAATCAAATCACAATAAGATAAAATACCTTAACATAATCTAGGGGGCATATATCATATGAAAGATCAACCAATCAGCGTAATACATGTATAGAAATTATTATAACAACATTTAGAATTATAACACATAGGTGTACCAACACATGAACATCATTCTAGCTAGAGTCCAACCATCAATGCATGACCATCTCACCTGCACACCATCTCCCTATGAATGAAAACATCAACCATACAAATGTACATTTGAAAACATGTAAGAACATGACATGTATAACCAATCATATGTTCATGACAACACATTTCACCACAATGCCATAAGCTCTCCCAAGGTGAAATTACTTCCACCATTAGCAATAGCAAGTTGATGCAACAACTGCATAGACCATGAGTTTGAGAAACACATATGCAACCAATAGAAATGCACAGAGACAATAATATTGACAACATCATACTTTTCCCAAAGAAAGCACAACCATGGTCTGATACCACCTGTAATGCACACGTCCCCTCACATCTACCCAAGTAACTGACCAAACATGGTAAACATGAGATGAGGGGCAGTTATGACCAGACTCAAACTCCTATGTGAACTTAAGGAAATGGAGTCTACAAAAAACCCTTACTGACTTCCCTCAGGAGCCAAAGGCCCTTCCAGGAGTAACCAAACCCCTCTAGGTGTTCATCCCCTGAGATAACCTGGAGTTTCCCTGAATTTTACCCCCAACCACTCTCTTTCCAAGGCCTCAATGTGATTGAAACCTCCCAATCACACATATAAGCCTACATCAATGCGACTGTGGACTAAATTTCTCAATGTTGTGCCAACGATTGTGGATTTTAAGTCTAAATTATAGGATTGGGGATAAAAATCTTCCCAAAAATCCATGTAACTTCCAAAAATCATAACTTACATAAGGATAATGCTTGTAGGCCAAAAATTGACACTAGGAATAGGCGTGACCATCCCCAAAAAAGACTGACATTATGTCAAACACTTGGAAACAATACAATCTACAGGTCATGAATACAAGAATGAACATAAGGGATTGGAAAATCATATCGAAATTATCAAGAAGGATCACCATCCTCTCTTATTAGTTGTCTTATTATTAATTAGGTCTTACATACATTGTCCACTAGGACATATTTCCCAACATTCAACTTGGGATAAGTGTCCCTTAACCGTGGTCTTATTTTTTTCCTTTATTAACTTTTATTACATGAACTTTTAACCCGGGTCTATCACAAAAACAATGGCAATTATTTCAAAGGACATGAAATTCACAACAACACTCGTTCAAAAAAACAACAAGTATGACAACGTCGTAAACAAGGCCAAAACCAACATGATAACCAAGACAAAAAACGAGCATGATAACCAAAACCAAAAAACAACATTACCATGGACAAGTCTAAAATAAAATGATATCAAATCAAGAAGTTAGTAAATTGAGCCATAACACATAAGCATAAAACAAAAAATCCCCAAAATCAAATCAATCTACATGTCAAGTCCCACATTCATGGCACTCTTGGCCATCATATAATGCACATAGGTATGTATGTATATATGCATATTCACATAGAAAAATCATTTCAAGACTTCTTCACAAGTCTCACAATAACCTTGAAGCCATATATTCCCCTAAAGTTCGCAAGGGGCCCTTTTCAACACACATGTAGACATATATATGTCAAGGATCATGAGGGAATTCCCCCTCCTCCTTCTTGGCATCCTGCATCATTGATGCATGTTCTCATGGATCGTAGGGGATGTTTTCTTTATTCATGCATGTGGGGATAGTACCTTTTCTAATGTCCTTCCCCATAGTTCCAACAAGAGATTATATTCTCCTCCTTCTCAGCCTTACGAGGCCTCTTCTTGCTTTTACCATCCTTTATTTTGGAGGATTCCGCCTGGTATGTCATTTCTTGCAACTATCTTTGTAGCTCAGTATTTTTCTCAACTAATTCTTGTTGTTTCATGGTTAGTTTTCTGATTTCTTCTTTGTAGATATTTAACTCATCTTCCAAGTCTTTGAGCTTAGCCTCCATATTTATGAAAGTTATTTTCTTTTGGAGGGACGTCCCTCTTTCTTGTTCTCAATGGGCTTAGTTCATACCCTACTAGACGAAGTCATGATACGCGTTTCCTTTGATACCAATGAGTCTTGTTATGTGCTGCCACACACACTCACTCATCAGTTCATAAAATAAATTAACAACACATATGTCGATTGTAATATTTTACCATTTTAGGCCAATTATGGAATCCTACATTTGTCACACATATTACATGTTATAAACCAGGACACTGGTTGTCACATACATAAGATTGTTTTCAAGACTTAGCAATACATATGTATTAACATTATTCATGATCATTATTATGCCAGAGCAACAATTAGAGTTAAATATATGACCATAGTAACAACATTATTTAAAATAATCTTCTCTACTAAGGCCAGACTACTGTTTTTAATGAAATTTATAAACATACGAATAATTTGACCTTCCTATCAAGGTCAATAGAAACCATAGCATCTTCGATTTCAAAGGACCAGTTAGAAAAATATCATGTTATATTAATAATTTTCATACTTATAATTGTCACATTCACACAAATGTGTTATAGGTCCTGCATACAACTTAAGTTAGCACATTTCGTGACACTGTCCCAGTTAGTGTGCACTTTGCTTATGCAATTAGTTAATAACTAACCACGGTCTTGGTTGCTATAAGAAATACCTGCAATCAAGTACTTATCATTCACTTGAATCCCTAAAAGCTGAAAAACGACATACCTCTAATCTCTTGAAGCGCTATGAAATCAATAATAGCAACCATGCTATGCAACATAAGAAATCACAGGATCATGCGAGCATTCACGTGCACACACATCTCAATTAGCTAGCATACACACAAATACAAAATTTCAAAAATATACATAATGCAAGAAACACAAGGAGTTTTCCTAAGGTTACTTGCACCATATTAATAGTCTCATACATATTCTGCCAAGCATGCAAAGGCTCACCATATGACCACCATTGATGACACACTAAAGAAATCATATACTCAACCATTCCACATATTTGGATCGCAATATAAATGCGTCAATCATGCATGTCATAATAATTTAAAATCGGATTTTAACACCTAGACATTTTTTTTATCAATCCACTAGAAGTCGTTAAGAATCCCACCCCCATGGGGAGTCCCTACTACTACTTGATCTGCTAAAGCACAATGATGGCTCTAAATTTCTACTTGAGATAAGCCCATCCAAGCCCAATATTGAACTTGGATGCTTTGATACCACTCTGTAACAAAACCCCTTACCCAACACCCAGAATAGGGGGTGGTAACTATGCATAACCACTATTCAAATTACTGTTATGAAAATGGGGTATACAAATTTTTATTTTTCTCCAAAATTATCTAAGCTCAAAATAACCCACACCATTGCATTCATCTTGTCAAAATGAATTCGGTAATATAAATTTTTTCCTCAATCCGACCTCCAAAATGAGAAATATTGTCTCTCAAAGAGTAAGCCCCACCACATCATATAATTGCCACATGGAAACCCACCATTGTCCCGCGTGGCAGTCGGGCTCTTGGACCAATCGATGTCAGCCTTATCCTCTCACCTACATGGAGCTTTTCATTATATCTGACTGAATCCATTGGTCATGGATTAGCCATGTCATCCCAAGGCCTTCATCGTAGCCCTCCTTATACCTCCAGGATGGTGTGTAGGGACACATCATCCCGTTCTTTCCATGCCGATAGTTCCTAAGCATGATTATTTGATAACCTTTGGGGCTATGTCACTAGGATTTCATGTGAGGTGGGGTCGTATGGCCTCCTCTCCTCATTGGTCTAACTTTTCTCTCTTAAATACCATTGCAATCTATCCCATGTCACCCCGCTTCCTTCATCATGGTGACCCCTTTTTTGTACCTCTTTAATTTTCTGGGGTCATAGCGTAAGGAAGACTTGAATGAAAAGACCCCTTCTCTGTCAATCAGGTACGCGCTTCACCAACATGGTATGACTTACATCATCCCACAAATCTTCTCCCAATGCTTACAAATGACTCCTCTTATTAAAATTCTAGGGTGAGACCTCTTGACCTACGTGGATTGGGTGGTCTCACCTCCACGAGATACTATTTTTGATTGCCTCAAGGAGCTCCACTCCCTACTAATGGAATGATCCTTTGCTTCCAAGTTGTAGGCCTAACTTCCTTGGTGCTCCAATAACCCTTCCGTTCCATTATGCCACTGCTTGTGAATTTTCTGGGGTGAACCCATCGGATTGAATTAGAAAGTGGGCTGATTCTCAACCAATAGAACCACTATAATGACGTGGGCTTTGCCACACTGCCACCTTATGCCATCCTGCAAGGCCTTTCCCAACGCATTTGATTCTTCCTCCCTAGAGTTCCTCCGGGGTGAGACTTTGAGGTGACATCTTCCTGTACTTACTATCTTGGCACTTTATCCCAACGTTTTCCATTGAATTATCCCTTATGTATCTGGTTTCATTACAATGAGGTGAAACATCAAGGGGTCCACCTCTGACCTATAGTAGGACCTTCGAGCTGGCGTTTCAACTAGCTCATCCTGGTTAACATCATCCCACTAATGCACATATGATACTTCTCTAGTACTTCAACAATAATGCTCTAGGAGGAAACTCTTCATTCAAGCATGGTTTCTCTTGCATCTTGGATGGAATTAAAAGAGGAACACATCTCTCATCCTTAGCACAACGCCTTCTGAATGGATTCACAGGCGTCATCATCCATGTAACCATGATTCATTGATAAAATAAGTCCTTATGACATTATTTGTCACATTATTGGTTCAAATCTTTGTATATGTTTTTAATTCCTTCAAGGCTGTGCTGTACATGCTATTTGTTCAATTAAAATAGAGCATATTAAAATATTTCTTAAGAACACTATTTTTACTCAGAAATAGAACCTAATCTTGATTATTTAGTGTAGAAATTGCATCTAATACCATTTAGAATCTTAAGGAAGAAAATGAAGTCATCGCCTATCTATGGGAGATATGAGATTTTCATGCACTCAATAGGGATGAAAAGTTAGATTAAATATAGGAACACAAACCAAGTCATTCTAACCTAAGAAAAAACCCCCTTGAATTCACTAAGAAAGCATTTCACTAGGGAAATCCCAACACTATCTCCAGTGAACCCTTCCTGCAGTTGAAGGTTAGCATATAGCCATTGATCCTATGAAAAATTCGTTATTATCCATAAATCCTCATATGGAACATAAATGATCACTTAGCATATATACACAATGATTCAAGTCTGATCATGCAAACCATTAGCCTACCAGTCATTCACATTTCAATATGGAATCCATACCAGGTTTACACATAATAAATACTTATCTTGGATGTATAATGAATATGGGAAACTGAGTTCGGGAATTCGAATCTCCACCCAACGATAGACAATATGCAACCAAGCTACTTGCAGATGTCACGCCCGAGCTAGATTCTAAGGGTCTGAGGTGGTATTTCAGAAGGGAATAAACACCAATATGCTAATTGAAACAAGGACTCCAAAGATTCTTCTTCCTCCACCCACCAACTACTCAACAGTTCACCAATGCACAAGGAGCTCCAGAGGCCAACTGCCTCCAACCTCCAGTTATCCAATGAAGGACAAACAATACTCAGAGAAAACTAGAGGCTTGGTTTCTCTCCCTTTTTTTTCACTACCTCCTAAATCTCCATTCTCCTTCTGTCTGCTATGTAGAATTAGAACTATTTGAGACTATACCCGATTTTCCTCAGCAAATGTGTCCTGCAACACGACCCATTTTTTGTAGAATTTGGGATTTCTTTCCCACTCATGTTTGGGATCTAGTTCTCCATATTTTTTCAGCTCATTTCCCTATATATCCATGTCTATCTCCCTCTCTCAATGAATAAGGGTAAGTTTTCCCTCCTCCGTCTGAGAGTGACTTCCTCCACTCTCTATATTTTTCTACAACATAATTCCCTGCTAGCACTCTGTCTCTCATTAATTATCCTATCCTTTTGCTATATGTTTTTCCTTGTTTTTGTTTCTAATACAATATGTACTTGTCCTTGGTGTTGCAACCCAGTTAATTTCTAGCCACAGTCCCATTCCATAGACCATCCGTATGCATTTAAAGCTCAACAACCAATATTTAATGGCTTCATATACTTTAGATTTTCGTTCAACAAATTTGACTTCCCCAAACCTCGTGGAATCTATGTCCCTTAATCAACCCATTTAATTTTTGGAATTCAATTGCATGATGATATTACATGGCCAAATCGAGCCATTCATGACTAGCCTATTACAATGAGGATGTATATGGTGCTATCACTATGTCATGCTATTTGTTTTGCTGCTATAAAATTATTATGTTGTAGATGTCTATGCGGATCATGGTGGTTGTTAGTGGCTTTACCATGGTATTGCTACAAAGAGTTCATTGTTGGTATTTGATATGTTGCTGATCAGTTTTACTTTATTTCTATACTTCATGGCCTGTGAGAATTTCAGATTTTGTAAAATGTCTTCATTGATAGCACATTTCTATGTTGATGGGATCTTTGATTATATATGAAGTGATGAGAGAAACCATGATATGTATGGAACTTTTATTGATACTACTATATAGAGCATATATTGTTTCTCATGGATGTCATGTATTTTCTAGAAATCATTGTATCGATCATGCATCGAGGAGAGCACATGTGTGTGCATTTGAATAGCCATGTATCATCATTGTTTCATATTTTTAGTCCATTGGCCATGGAGAGACCCATGTTGACTAGCATGCATTGTAAAAGTAGTCAAATTCAGCTATGTATAGGCTATTGGATGTCAAATTCATGTCTTGTCTTGTATATCATTGATATAGCCCTGCTGCATTGGGTAAATGATGTAAACTTGGGTCCATAGAGTCATTGGTTGATGATAGAAATGATTATAGGAGAGTCATATATCAGTCATATGTGCTTATTATTGCCATATAATTTCTCCATGAAGCCCTATATTTGTATCACACTTCATTATGTGTTATTGGTCAAATTCAACTGAGTCCTAGTCTATGAGTAGTCTCTTGCACTTGACAATGAGGCATATTGCAGAGAAGCATACGTGTTAATACATGAGAAAAGCGAGTATGATTGCAAACCTATTACATATTTAGAGGGAGCATGGTAAACATGATAGGATGCATGGTGTTAGCTAGAGACATGCTTATCTCACAAGAGAGACATCCATTCTTATCATATGATTAGTTTGTCTTAGCTTTGTAGTCAACATGGTGTTGAAAATTTCAAGGGGAGTACTTCTCCCAACCCTCGCATTGTTGGCATTGTTCTTTAGTGTTGGTATTTCCCTTGCCATTTATGTCAAAGGGGGAGAGTTTGTGGAGATCAAAGTGTTAATATTGGCTTCATAGTCAAGTTCAGAAGGGAAGATTAGGTTCCCGTTGAGATCAATGCCCAACGGGGGCCTTGTTGGAATTGTAGTGTTTCCATTGATGTCAACCAATGCTTAGCACTATCTACTTTATAATCATGATTTCTATGCCTTGTATTGGTATAATGTATGAGCCTATATGATTGTTACAATGTCTCAAGATGGCAAATTAATGTGTTAAATTTGAGCTACAAGTTAGGTTGAAAAGGGAGGTTTCTATGAGGTAATGCTGTGATTAAGAGGGCACAAAGCGTTATAACACACCCTAGGAGGCTTGTTATATGTGTTATAATCTAGTTCCTGTGAACATAAGGAGAATTACTCCCTATAGGTGGTCTTCCTGAATTGTGCGCACACTCAGTTAATTCAAGGGGAATTTTACTATGGTTTTTGCAATTGGTAAATGGTCAAAAAATTTTAGGAAGGTTTTTCTTCATCTAGAATATGGTTAGAGTTGAAAAGATCCCTCATTCAATGAATATCAAGGAGGACCAAGTCATAGAGGAGAAATGTTCAAAATACCATATCAATTCTATTATATGAAGAGGGAAGCTGAGTTCTCCATTACTTTGATTGAAATTATTGCTTTAATCACTCCAGAAAATTATTTATAAGAGAATGCCTTAAGGAGTTGAGGTTGGTTGATGTATTGAGTAAAAAGAGGAAGTGTGTGCAAGTGAAGCAAACTATGTAGATTTTTTGAAGACATTCAAAGATAGAACTTAGGTTGTAGAAGGTAGCAGAAGCATTTTTCAACCAACATCTTGAGCAGAGAGTGAGGAAATGGAGTAAGGAGTGACTGAATATAATTTAGTGTATGGTTGCTACTAGGGCATTCATCAAAGTATTGTTTTGTATATAAATGTTTTTTGGACAAATTTATTATATTTCAGAGAGGACTGACATGATTTTGTTGAGATGTGAAGTTATCCTTGGATTCCATTATGAAAATTAATTAAAGTGTGGCTCCGATATTTTTAGGAGGTTGGGGCCTTCATTCTGTAGTGGATTAACAAGAAAGGGGCAATTTCTCCTTGATGGTGGTGGCCAACAAAAGGTATTTTGGGAGTGGTATCTCCATCTAGTGATGGCTGGATAGTCCAGTAGTGTCTGGGTGAGGCTTATTAGGAGTGGTGGCTTCCATCAAGTGGTTTCCTACAAATTCATATGAGTAGAGACTTCCTAATTGCTGGTGGTCAGCAATATTGTTGAAAGGGTAGTGGATCCTAGCTAGCAGAGGCTAGTTGAAATATGTAATGATTTGATTTATATAATAATAAGAGAATGGGAAGAAACACAACAAAGACGAGTGGTTTTTATCCCTTTGGGGTTTCCACCATAAATTATTGGTGTCTTATGTGTGTGATTTTATTTGTGATTATGTGTTATGTTATAATGGTTTGATGTCTCCTTATGTGTTGCAAATTGTAAATGTTTAAAGGATTAATTAGTTGGAGAAAATTTTATAAGTTCCATCACTACTGATTCACCCCCCCCCCCCCTCTCCCACTCTCATGAGTGATCTACATTTCCAACATGACTACCAAAACAAGACTTTTGACTACACGAGGATGGGAACTCGAGGAAAATCCACTCCAAGGGTGATCTTTGTCAAGTAGATCTTATGGGTTTTCTTGTCAACTAAAATGAAATATTTAAATAAAAGTGGATGGAATATAGTTGTGGAAAGAAAATGAATAGAGCAAGAAAAAAGTAAGTATAGCTACAATAATTCAGGTAAATAGAACTAGAAATTAAGGCGTAACAACAATATGAAAATAATTATTGATATTTAGGACTAGATGCAATGTTCACTTACCTCTTCAAGGGTTCAACCGCAGACAAAATTGTAGTTCAAAATAAAATAATGTTCATTTGATAATCGATTACAAGACTTATTATGCAATGTATAGTTTCTAATTGACCAAAACCAAACCTCTTAAAGGACCTCCATGAAAATGCAGCCTTAACAACTTCCTAGTGAAATTTATTTATTGATGTCACTTGTCTTTATTGATTTCACACACTAAGACCTAATGGGTCCTTATTTAAAATTTTAGTCCACTAAATAGGGGAACTAACATGGGATCCTAACCATTTCAACCTTTGGTTTCTAAATAAATGTTTTAGAAAAAAAGATGCCCATTACATGAAACACACATAATATAATCAATAGAAGACAAAGATAAAAAACTTGAATATTTTCTTGTATTGCGAAAGTGTAATGATGTATTTATGCATGAGTTACCAGTATGTCCCGTAAATAAGGAAATTGATTCCCTAATTGAATTTGTATCAATATTTTCTTGAGATTCCATTGAGATGCCTCGTAGGATGAGTATCCAACATAGTGAAAAGTGAAATTACAGGAGTTGTTGGATAAAGGAAACATTTAGACAAGTGTGTCTCCATGGGGATGCACCCATATTGTTTCTAAGAAAATAAATAATTTTTAAGCTATATGATGTTGTCCTCTGAGATAATTATAGGTCAATTAATTATGTCATACCATCTATAGTATTTTGTTTGTTTTAAGTTAGGGTTTTTGGATGAATAATGTATAAAACAATTGCATACATA
The DNA here is from genome assembly GCA_034641835.2 of Pinus albicaulis. NCBI lineage: Eukaryota > Viridiplantae > Streptophyta > Pinopsida > Pinales > Pinaceae > Pinus > Pinus albicaulis. The sequence continues at coordinate 153,859 of JAXQQM020081766.1, forward strand.
TGTGCTTAAAATTTAGATAATATTAATTAATAAGGAAAGGGTTGTTCCTTTACTTCAAACAGTGATTTGAGATTCCATGTGTGAAAGAAGAAAGTGTAAGAAAGTATGATGAGTTAAATATTCAAATTGAATTTTTAATAATCATAAGTGTGAAAGACTGTAAAACAATGCTTAACAACTTAACAAAACATATTTAACTTTATGAAGATGTTGATAATTAATTTATGTAGAGGGACTTATAAAAACAAATAGTTCAATAAGTCATTCTCCAATATAGATAATAACATCAGAGGATTTAAGATAGACTAAAACACAACTTTTTCTTACCTACTTATCTTCATAAACATTAAACATATGTAGAAAATAAGATGTAAATGAAAACTGGAAAACTTACAAGAGAACAAAATGATTGAAACAGATCCAAAATCCTTTCATTATCATCAATGATAAAATATCACACTTCTGCTTACAAATGATCATCCAAGGGTGCAACCCTTAATAACTCGAATGGAGAGTTATTTATACTAGTTCCTATCACTTAGAAGTATCTAAAACTGATTACAAAAATAGTATCAAATAATAGGAAAGAAAAACTGATGTGTGATCTGTCACTGTTTTTGAGGAAACAATTGTTGATGTGGCCCAAAGATGCTGCTGTGATGGTATGCTGTTGGAGTTAGAAGTTACTCGATGGTTTCACATAGCTTATCCCATCTTTCTTCACTCAGAATTTCCAAATTTACCACATTTTTGAATACTTCATCCACCTCTGTGTATCTTTCAAATGTTGGCTTGTTGAGGAACATGTGTTTGATTTCATGTTTTATAATTAAATCAAACTCCAAAGCTTCAAGAAAATCCTTTCTTGTTAAATTTCCTTTAATCCATGCAAACCTTTCCTTTTCAATTGCAATGGTATACAATTTCTTGCAATATTCCTCCAAATTATCAATTTTTCATTTGGAGATACCGATCCAGGCAGTCCCTTCTGGTTCAACATATTAAAATTTGTATGAAACCTCTGGACAACAATGTCCAAGGTTTGACTTTTTGTTTCCAATTGATTAAGTAAATTCTTCTTTTGTAGAACATTTTTGATCTCCAGGATGGTGGATGTTCTGTCTGAAATGTTTATCTACTTAACTCTAATTTTCTCTTTGAATTGAGCACTTTAATCATATCTGATGCTTCTGATGGTTTGTTCTTGAGTGCTGCCTTTTCCTTCTCTATGAATATCCTACGTCTGTTAATCAATTCTTGCTGCTAAAAAATAATCTATATGGATGGCCATACATTTTCCATTTCTTGACTAATCTCTGTCCATATAATTTCCTTGGCTTGGGCCAAGGTGTCTTCCATTAACAATTCACTTTCCAACTTCCGAACTTTAAGTCCCATCCTGTGAGATTTTTTCATTTCCTCCATGTATAAAGTTTCATTTTTAATATTCTGATTTTCTAAATTCTTAAATTTCTCTTGAAACTTCTCATTTTCTTGTTTTTGTATATCCAACTCCTACACTGTTCTTACTGGATCACCTGTTGTTGATGTAGATTCAATGGCTGTTGATGAAGAACTAGGTTCTGTACCTGCAACTGCTATGGGAATTGTTGTAACTGGAATCATAGCAAGCTGAGCTGATTATTTCTCCTTGAGAAGTCCTTCAATCTGTTCCTCCATCTTCTTAATATGAATATCATGCTTAATGATTAACTTGAGCATCTCTTCTCTATTTTTTTGACTTTCTTCAATATCCTTTTTTTAGGGATCTTCTGTAGAAGGTAATTTAAGCTGTTTTCGTAGAACTGCAATGTCTGCATTTTTCTTCTTCAATATTTCTTCTACAACTTTACAGTCTTTTGGATCATATCCAATTTTAACCAGCAAGTATTCTAAAGACTTTAATTTGTTGTCTTTAGCTAGAGAAGAAATTTTCTCAATTTTAAGTTGAGACTGTACATTTGATAAGGCTGTTCTAATCTTAGACAAAGACATGGCTGTATTAGTCATGGTTGAGAATAGCATCTCATTAGACTGTCTATGCATATCCAATTGATCTATTGTATGAATATGTTTAGTATCAAATGAAAATATTGTATTCTTTTAATATGATGGAGACTTGGGAAAAGGAACCTGATCTTGTAAGAAATACATTTTCATTAAGCCTTTTTCGCTGTCCAAAGCAAAGAGAAGTCTGTGTTGTGAAGTGGAGGTCTGCTTCTAGAATTTACTGTAAACATTTGATCTCAGTGTCTCATTCTTCTGCTTTATCTCTGATAATTTTTATAATATATTTTTTTCAGCAGATGAACTAGGTCCCATGGTATGAATGATCTCCAAAGGTTCTTGCGAAGCTGAAGTAGTTGATGGAGTAGTTGGAACAATCCCTTCTGCTGATGTAGACACTTTTGGATCTCCAAGATCAATGATTTCTGGTTGCTTTTGATTCTCCTCTATGAAGGCTGATAAATCAGTCTTCTGCTTCTTTTTTTGAATTATAAATTCTCTGAATAGATCCATTGGAGTTGATGTTTCTTCCTTTGCCATTTTCTGTTGTTTTCTTTGAGAAATTGGAGTCTGCAAGGTGGAGGTAGACAATATTTTTTCTTCTGCTTCTTGCAATGTATTATCGGTCCACTGCTCCTGATTCATGAATTTCTCAATTTCTGGCCTTGGTGTATGATTACAAGGAGTTTTTTTAATTCAACCCTTAGCTTTGAAATGATGCCAAAGGGGTCATAAGACCAGGTGAAGCTGGGCTGAAAAATCATATTCTTTAAAAGGGTATCTGCCTCAATACAAGCTGATCTGGTGTTACAGATGAATGAACCAATTTTGGACTTAATCTTGAATTGTGACTTTATTTTATTTGAAACAAAGTGAAGTTCATCCATGTTGATCATCTTCCTAATATATTCCAAAGAGAAAATTCTCATTGGAACATATTTTGGCAGCTTATATGGTGCTAAATCAGAACCATATACCCTAATTTCAGTCACATTTCAATATAATTCTGGTATAAATACCAGTCTCCAGTCTTGACTTGATCACTTAAGTGCAAGATTATTTTGATATCTTCACCAATTCTAGGCTCAGTCTGGCTGATGAGAAGTTGTGCTACTGGATGAATAAATGTGTCAATGAAATTTAAGAAGGTAGATTTGGCTGAAGTGAATATGACCATCTCTATCCACTGGATGACTGATTGGTTGATCCCCTATTCATCCTGTTTGTTGAGTGTGATTGGCAGTGAGTCTCCTTTCTGAAATAAAAACATGTATATAAGTACAAAGGTGTACTTAAACATCCCTTGTGTTGTCAAATAAACTGCTCATGCTGTAATTATACATGAAGGCAGGTTGCTGATATTTTGAGAAAATAGAAAAGAATCCAAGGATGGATTCATCTACTGTCTTATCATCTGGATATCCTAGTGGACGGGACATTAAAGATATGATATGTCTAGTGGATTCAGGGAACATTGAGGATGGATAGGGTGGATTTATTTTAGGTAATTCATCATCATCTCATAAAAATTTCTCAAATATTTGAGCTCTTTGGGGAAAATTCAGTTTATGGTATAGCTCCATAAGGGCTACTTGAGAAAATAGGCTTAAGGAATCATTTTGGGGAATAAGTAGCACGTTGTTGATGCTTTCTGCAGTGATGGATATCATAATGTCACCATTATGAGCCACCACTGCTCTTTTGACATGGTCATATTTGGTTTGACACCAGATAACCAAGTCTGGAAAGTCATAGGTCTGAGGAAAAGAGAAAAGGGAAGAATGGATTCCCATAGTTTAACTTCATCTTGCTGATCAAGATACTTTTTCTTCAACCACATGTGAAATTCATGGAACTCAAATTTGCACTCTTTGTCCAAAATCTTATAATATGAATCAGCAAGGGGAACATGGTAAATATAGACGAGGTAGCAGTGGGAGGGTTTTAATCTGAAACTGTTTTCCTGCTCTTTCCCTTTGGGGCCATCTTGAGAGAGGAAATAAATAGGAAGGAAAAAGGATACCGACGAGAAAGAATGGTGATCCTCTTTGGAAGTGATAATAGCTGCTCAAAAACAGTGTACAGTGATGTTTGTATACCTGCAATGCAATAGTAAATGATTTATAGAAAATGTGGTAAATTGGTGAGCTTGGATTTATTTATACAACTGCAGAAATGGATATGGTACTAACCATTTGATAGTGTGACTGCAGCGTTTGAATGCTAATAGTATAGGAGCGTGGTAGAAAAATAACTAATCAATGGCTGGGGAGCGAGACCATAACGAGCCACTGAGGTACAACAATAAGAAGCACAATGGCAATGCACATGTGAGGTGGAAAGATTTCATTTGATGTCGGGAAACGGTCAGAGCATGAGGTCATCTGGCTGTTGGCAGGAGTAAAACAAAATGAGGGAGAAAAGTGTATTTCAGAGGGGGTAGGCGGTAGTTTTTGGTTTCGAGCAGGGTGGGGGGGGGGAATTTATGTGGGGGTGATGCGTAGGGAGGGCCCACCATCTATGAAACTACTTTTTAGACCCCCTCCCCCCTCGTTAATGGGAAATGAGAAAGGGGGGTGTGAAAAGCTTCCCCGCCGTTGATTTGGGTGGGGAATAGATTTTCCATTGAAAGTTCCCGAGCGATAATACAAACTAATAAATGATTTTGTCCTTTAGCAACCTTATTATAAAAATATGTGCCGATTATTAAAAATAAGGATTAATGCTTTAAATCAAATTAATAAAAAATAATAATGATAATTAATGAATGATGGCGCATTTAAACAAACAACCTTTGCAAAATTTATTTTTTAAAGCTAAGCAAATTTATTTTTATTGCTTTTCCTAACTTTTTTATTTTGCCTTAATTTTTTAGGGCAATTTATTCCTATCATTTTCTTGATATGAATAATCAATTTAAACATGTCCTAACATTTTTTGATTTTTGATTTTTCTCTATTCATATCCAAACTTAACATTTTAATTTTAATTTTTCTAATGTTCTAACTTATCAGAACTAAATGATTTTACAACACTATATACAAACTAAAAACAATTGAACAAAGTTATAGTGAAGAACAAGTATATGTTGCCTTGAAATTATGATTTATTTGACCAAGTGAGAGGGGAAAAGGTATTTTGAAAAAATGATTTGTGATAAAGATGCCATCATCAAAGAAGAAATCCATAAGGAAACATTCTAAAAATGAAATCTAAAAAATGCACTAACTAAAGTCTTGTGCCTCATGATTAGTGTCTTATATATATATATGGACACATTTATGATTGTTTTCTTTAACGATATTTTAGTTTATGATAGAAATTAAAAGAGCATGAGGAGAATTTGCATATGGTTTTTCAAGTGTTGATAGAACACAACTTGTACCTAAAACTCAACAGATGTGACTTCTATTAGAAGAAAATTTAGTATCCAATTCATATAACCTAACAAGAAGGAATATTTATGGATCTGAAAAGATGGATGCCATATTAAATTGGTTGAATCTAAGAAATGGAAAAAATATGATATCCTTTATGGGTCATGTTGATTCTTACCAAAGGTTTGTAGAGGGATTTTCCAGAATTTCATATCCCATGGCTTCCTTGTGGGAGAAAGTTTGAATGGTCCCAATGATGTGATTAAAGCTTTTAGAAATGAAAAATATCCTCACAAGCGCAAATCCAGATGGATATTTTTTCATGTGCATGAACACTTGCAATGATGGAATTGGTGAATTTCTCATGCATGGTAACCATGTAGCATGTTATGATTCACAAAATTTGAAGGAATATGAGAAAACTTATGCTACTTATGACTAAGAACTTAATACAACAATGTAAGAATTGAAGTTGTGGATATAGTGCTTAATGGGAAAGGGTTTAATAACACCACCAATTGTATCAAATTGAAGTATTTATTCAACCACCCAAACTTTATAGTTAGGAAAGGAAGATGGATGGAATTTCTTCATGAGCTCAAGTTTGAAATCAAACACACAAAAATGAGGTTAAAAAAGGTATATATGCACTCAAAATAAATATGCATGTGGTATTTATTAGTTTTTTCAAATCAAATTTAAATAAAAGAAAATTGATTCCATTGAAAAAGGTGAGCAATATATCAAAGAGAAAGATAGGTTGTGTTACGCCTTAAATTATCTATAGTATACCCTATATTTTTCATCAGATGTGACCATCATGATGAGCCAAAAATGTGATCATATTTTGTTGTATGTGGCCATGTTGAGATGATTGATGTATAATTATTGGTTAGTGGTGGCCCAGATCACCTATGGTGGATGGTCATGGCAAGCCCTTTTAGTCCCATTCTCAGGGTGCTTGGTTTTATTTCTCTTACCAATTAACCCTTAATGATGGTAACTACCATCAATTGGGAATTTATGTACTAGGTAGGTATTTAAGCATATTAGGATGGATATAATGGGATACATGGTTTAAGGGAACCCTAGATACTCACTTATTTTATTTTCTATGAGTTAAACCACATTTTGTATTAGTTTATTAAAAAATCAAAAAATAATTGCAAGCATTATAAAAAAAAATTGTGTCATCACTTTACCTAAAAGATATTTATGAAAAGTAATACAAGATAGACATGGTTCCATTAGAAGGTGTTTCAACTTATTTAGAAGCATATCAATTGCATATCTCTTGAGATAAAAATCACTTGGGATAATATTCGATACAAATATTCACTTGATAAAGTTATTATCAAGTATTGTATGATGGTAAATGCATGATTTTTTATTTTAATTGCAATACCAATTTATGTTATAAGACATTAACTATGCATTGGGTTCCATGTGAAACAAGCCCCAAGGTAGTGATAATTTATGACTAATTTTTTTAGAGGCACATTATAATAATGGTTATACAAGGTATGGAAAGTTGAAAATGCACATCATTGAATTATTTTAGTTTGTGCTACATGTCATAAAGGATTTTTTATAAGTGACATTGTGGCATAGGTTAAAGGTTTTGAACTATGTAATATATGTTCTTAGGTATAAGGTTGACAAATTTTTATTGCACAATAATTAAGGTACGCTATTGTATCATTATTGTGGTATTGAGGTATTAAGTGGAATTTTTATGTTATGACATCTATGGTAAGACCCAAGACCATATGTTATAAGCTTGCATGGGAGGTTGATAATACAACATAGTATGGTTCAAGTTCATGAACATAGTATGATTTATACATTTGAAGGCATGTTGAAAATGATTCATGTTGAGAGGTCATGATAAAGGTGGTATATTGAATATTATATTTGGCACATATTTGAAAGTTTAGAGGTCTAGTGAAAAACATTTATGTTAATACTTTGAAATGTACATGATACTTTTAGTATGAGGTATTTTCATGCATTACAAGTCTTGGGATATGTTAGGGTATGTAAATTGGTAGATGAGTGTTGTTTACCATTATTCGGAAATTCAAGAATTGATAACGGAGTTGGGAGGTCACTTTGATCACATGATTATTTTTCAATGTATATTATGTTGAATACTTGTAGCCTTGAAATTGATTCGAAGACATATTTAAGAATATGGCCTGGTGTGAGGAGATAGCACACAACTATTAGTTTTTAACATCTCTAGTCAAGGTATGCAAATCTATTTGAAGATTGTAGATATAGTTGATATTTATGGTAAGATATTATTCATGATTGAAATTTTCTGATAGATTTGATATTTTTATTCATTCTTTTCATCCTTTTTACGTCTTTTTCGTAGTCTATCACATAGTATATTTATATAAAATAAAAAGAAAAGAAAATATGGCTTTTCCCATTCATTATAGTATTTACTGGTATCACTGTATGTTTTCCTCATATCCAAGTTATGAAATCTAACACATGTAAAGGAGAATTTATTTCTTTTACCTATTAAATGAGATTTTTCAGTCTATTATTATCATACTCTTGCCCACTCAATTTTCCATGACACTAGCATACGTTTGGTTTTGTAAAATGGGTTGTATATATTCCCTATCTCCCTCACACCCAAATAATTGTTAACAACTCAAGTGCATATGTTGTTTTTTTCCCATTAATAAACATGATATATCAACATATTCTCTTCCATCATTTCTTACACCCATTACTTGGTTTAAACAAAGAAAATAAAGCATGCATGGTAAGGATACTCTAAACATGCATTTTTTTTTTGTAATTTTGACTATGTACACAATGAAACTGTGTCTTGGTTATATTCATAAAAAAAAGGCACAAATAGGGTTTCGATCCTTCATGAAAACTATACTAGTTGTGATCTTAACAACATTATTTCCTTCTCATTATGTACCCATATTATTCCTTACTCTGTCTTTCTAAGCAAGAAATAATTTGCATGGCAAAAATATGTGACACATATATTTTAAGGATTTTATTGGATCTAAATGTGCATGTATAAAGGTTTTCCATGACTTTGTTTTAAGGAAAATATTTTTAGCTGATATGGGAACTTGGTTATGCTATTAAGTCCATCGTTTCCCTTTCCCAATGTTGTGATCACTCCTTAACCATTGCTAGAAACAAAAATATTTATAATAAAGAAAAAAATCGTACTATTCTTGCTTTGTCAAATGATAAAGTGCCCTTGAAAAAAGAAAATAAATGCCTCTAATAAAATAATCCCATACTCTATAAAGTTCACATACAATTCATCATTTCATCTTTGACATCCTCATAATTAATAACCTTAGCCATCATTAAATTGTATAAATGAACACTTAGTGAAGTACTATTCATTTATGTTTATATGCAATTAATAGTGCATTATAAGTTTGGAATGCTTTATGGAATGGAAAATTAATATATTTATGCATGTTTCTAGATCAACTTATTTAGCAAAGCTTATTGTGGAACCAAAAGAGGACATGGTAGGAGACTTGATGTCATTAGGAAAGAAGGGAGAAACAATAGTATAAGGTTTCTTTGTAAATATTGATGCAAATTTTGATGAGTTTAACCAATTGGCATAGATAGGGCATATTTTCCTTGGTGGGAAATATTTACCTCAATCATTCATCCTTGTAAATGCCCCCTCACAACCTCATCCTAACATAATAGACATATATTAGTCTAGCTAGACATTATGGATGATGGGTGGGGAGGAAAATTGATTATACCTACCTTTGGAATTACCAATTAGCTAGGTAGTCATAAGAAGCCACATGTGCCAATCACTGTCTATGTTGCTATATTTTCCAAATATGTTTCTTAAGACCACCAACCCATTGAGATCAAGTATTTCTCACTAAAGTTTTCGGCTACTGATGTAACGGCCCCAGGGTTAAAATTTCATGCAATAAAAGTTACTAAAGGTAAAATAAGACCACGGGCAAGAGACAATTATTCCAAGCTGAATGTTGGGAAAAATATCCTAGTGGTAATCAATTGTTGTGTTTACGGATAAGGGAAATTGGAAAAGGCAATGGATAAGGCTTTGGAAAGGAAAAAGGGTATTTTTGGCACATTATTGATGAAAATAATGGAAATAGGAGAAAATGAAGGAGGAATCTCACAAGTTGCATGTGAGGATGAAATTGAAGGAAAATAATGGAAATTGAATAAATTATAGGCCTCATCAATAAAAATACTTCAGAGCATCAGTTGCCAATATTTTTTAAGCCTTTTGTCAGTTCAATTTTAGGGTTAGTATCAGAGAGGAGAAAGGACCAAGAGGAGAAAGAAATAAAGAAAGGAATGAAAGGAAAGGAAAGCCAAAGGAAAAGAAAAAGAAAAGCAAAGAAGGACAAGGAAAGCAAACAAAAGGAAAGGATCAAGAAGATTCAACGGGAAGACTTGTAGGTAAGAGATTGCATGTGTGATTTCCTAGCTGGTTTTGACATGCGTGGTATGTGCATGTTGGTATATGGTTATTTTTTCATCTTTGGCATGGATCTTGCCAAGTTTCGATAGTGGATTTTAGCCTAGTCTTTCCATTTTAGGATAACCATGGTGTGGTGGGATTGTTATCGGTTTTGAGCTTTGGATTTCTTGATGGTTTTAGAATCTGGGGTGAGGTGGTATTAGGAAAATTACCAAAGAGCTATGAATCCCTTGAATGGTAATGGTGGGATACATGGTAAAGCCTAAGGGTGGAGATGAGAAACTTCCTCAAGAATGGTGAAGAAATTCTGAAGAATCCAAGCTCGGTTCGGTTTTGTGATCTCAACATCGGTTTAGTTGTGATCATGGTATGGAGAAGGTGGAGGTGGTTTAACCTCTAGATTCCCTTGGTTGTATTTGCATTGGTTTATCCCATGATATCCCACATTCATGCTTGGAATATGGCATGGGGGTGATTGGTTGAAGAGAGATTTGGATCAGTCAATCTATGGTCGGGTGGAACGTGGAAGTCTCGAACCTGGTCGATATTTGCCTATGTTTAATAAATATAATTTTCTCTTGATTTGGGTAAGTAAATGTACTGGTTATTATGTTGATTTAATGTATATTATATAATTTTTATTTACCTGGTTATATGTTGGTTATAAGAATTATTTTATGACAGATTTTAGTCATGAATATTTTCATGTTTTCACTCATAACTGAATAAATAATGAATGTAAGACCTAATTGATTTTAAGAAAACTAGTGAGAGAAGGTATTGACCCAGGCTTGTTAAACCTCACATGATTTTTCCGTCCCTCATGTTCAGACTTGCATTCATTACCTGCAGGTTTCGTATCTACTAAGTGTTTGACATAATGCGAGTCCCGATTGGGGATGGTTAGGTCAAGTCCTGGTTCCAATTTATTGGTTTACAAGCATTGTATTCTTTTCTTTTATAAGTTTTGAAAGCTTCATATATTTCTAGGCAGAGGCCTAGCCCTAGACCTGAAAAATGGCCTTAATTATGGCAGTCGTTGGCATAACACTGGCAAAAAAGGCCATAGTCTCACTGATTCGAGCCTATGGGAGTGACTGGGAACCCATAGTCACTTGGAGGCCTTGGAAAGGGAGCGAATGGGGATCTAAGTCAAGAAAAAGGTGATTTGTCACAAGGGTTGGATACCTAGAGGGGTTGGGTTACTCCTGGAGTTCCTCTGACACCTGAGGTAAGTCAATAAGGTATCGTTGTGTTGAATCAATTTCCTTAAGGTAATCTAGGAGGTTGAGTCATATCATAGTGACCATAAACTCATGTTTACCCCAGGAAAAAAGGTGAAAGCAAGTAAATGTGGGAGGAGGCATTACATGGTGGGTTGCACTCTCTTTGGGTCATATTTGATACCAAAGGGTGGTATCAGAGCATGGTTTCACTCTCCTTGGGTAAGTTTGATGCTGTTAAGGTTATGATTTTCATGCATGGGATCATGATATACAATTGGTAAGGTCATGCATGATGTTGTTGTGATGTTATGTTATTACAAGGATATTCTTATGATTATACATGTACATGATACTGTGGACTAATATTGTAGATGACACAATCCTCCCCTGAACATCAAAGAGGTATGGATTTTATTTTGGTATCTATTTGGTTTATCTAACATGGTAAGCTTGCGGTAATAAGAGAATCAAATATGACAAGCAAAATGGTAGACTACAGTTATCATGAATCTCCCTAAAGATCAGTTGGGAAGCAAGGAGAAGAGTATTCTACTAGTATAGCAAATACATTGAGAATTTTGAGGGAAAATATCAAAAGTTGTAAAGCAGACAATGATAGGTTGGTTGAGGCTCAGGAAAGAATTACAATTGCTCAAGAGAATTAGGTAGAGGTTAATGTAGAAATCATTTAGAGCTTGTCAGAGTTGCAGAAACATGGAAAATTGAGAATCAATGAAGAGCAGGAAGAGAAAATTAATGGAGCCTATGGTATAATATCTCTGTCTGGATACAGATTGATATTGGGGACACAGTTAGAGGTGTGCTAGTATGTATGGACATTGTTATGGTGGATTTGATGCACTGATGTATGAAATCACACCAGTTTAAGGGGTGTGGTCTACCCATATAAACTATTGGTAACAGGTAGAAAGTGGTGGAGCTCAAAAGCATATAATCTAGAGGAAAAAATATGCGAATGTATGCTCAAAGTAAACTAAGAAATAAAAAACAAATATACAGAAGCTATTGAAGAGAGTCAAAATGATAATAATGCAAATGATGGCTCAAGGCCTCTTCTTATTAAACATTTGATATGGAGAAGAAATTTTACCCACTTTCCAAAGGGCCCCTAGACAATGGTTCTAGGTCCTGATGCAAGGATGTTGTTTTTCCAAGTTTTTCCTTTGATGCAGTCTCCCTCTCTCTCCGTTGTGATGGAATAGGATTGTTGGGTGGCAAAAAATCGAGTCCCCTCTATCTCCAACTCTGGGTCACACACTACTTGTATTTCTTGGGCAATTCTGGCCAGCATAACAATGTGATCCCACATTCTTCATCTCTTGGTGGCTTTATATAGGGGATTTAAAATCCTCCTTCCCTCCCTTGGTACATGGTGGATGGTGACCCAAGGGAGAGGTATGATTCCATTGTTTGCACCAAATATTCCTTTGTGGGCTCACATAGTGTCTAAGAAGGTGCTGGTGGCTGTCCTTAGGCACCTTCATTTAAGGAGTAACTGTCCTTTACTTTGTGTGGTCCTAGAAAGAGACATTTTTCCATTTTTAGGAATGCACACTTATCAGGCAAAAAGGCGTGCAGAAGGCACTCTTCTCAAAGGATTAAGAACACAATTCAGCATTTAAGGCTAGTTGATCAGATGATCATATCCAAGAGGAAAAAAATGCTCAAAATTGGAACTTCTCAGAATTGGTTACAAACTGAGCAAACGGATAGGCCTCGTCGCTACGATTCCGGCACCGTGAATGGGACCCAAATCCGATGTCGTATGAGGAATATATTGAAGTTTTAAAATGCCCAATAACCTTCAAAACATGACCTTTGAACTCAAAAATTTTGTCATCTTTAGAAAAAAAATTATGGAAAAAAAATTTCATTTTTTAAGGGTTTTTGGTGGCCTATCAGAGGGTGCCACGTGGCCTGCCTAGAGGCTGCCACGTGGTCCCAGGCCAAATGTTTATGATTGTTTGAAAAATGGTGATGGTTGGAAACTGACCCGAGTTGAACATGTTCAGGTCAGTCGGGCACGAACCGACCCGAACGTTCATGGGTCATCTTGTAGCAAGCTCGTGCAGAGCTAAATGTGAACAGAAGAGGGTGGAGGTCGACCTGACCTACACGCGAAAGGGTCAACAGTCGGGTCAACGTTGTGTGCTAAACGGTGGAGTGGAGTTTGGATAAGCCCTTAGGGCTAAAGAAATAACGTGACCGTCCTGCAGAAACCATGGCCTAAGCCCAATCGACCGACAGTTAAATAAGGGTTAGCCCTCAGGGCTTAAGGCTGCGGGTCTTGTGACCACGCGCCGTGACCAGAAACAGGGGCTAAACACTCAACCGCCCATGTAACTAACCATCCAACCTTTCTGCATATGAAGACGCACTCAAACTGACAGTCAAATTAAATGTCTCTGCCATTTTTAGCGTGCAGATCCGACATTTGCGGAGATTCCACTTTTTTGGTGGAGCTAACTAGAAGTTTGCCAATTTTAGTGGAGGATTTCTAGTGCCACTGGGAAAAATACAGTTTGGATCATAACTTTCACCATATTCGACCAAATTAGACAAAATGTTAGTCAATTTTGAGTATTCTAAGCATTTTGGAGCCATTGGCACATGTTGTAGAGCCAACAGAGGTGTTTTTCATCCATTTTTGCTTCAGGGAATCTTGGAGATCCATTAGGGCCATGAGGGAAATGGAGCTGCATTGGGCTATAATTCACTTTTTGAGGTGAAATAAAAGTCATTCTTAGCTTATTTCTACCTTCTGAATTCATTTTCACAGCTGTTTCAACCGGTTTAGTTTTCTTTCTCACTGTAAAACCAATTTGAGCATCATAATATATCAAGGACATGCCCATTAGGAGCCTTGGACTCGACAGATGTAGCCCAGGAGGGGTGAACTGCCTCATGATGTTGCTATGTGTTTATGGTGAAGTTATTCTGTAGTGTATTTCAATTTCAAGATGTTAAACAGTAAATTTAATTAACATTCCCTCACACTTAAATTCATAAACAGTTACCAAGAACACTTTTTTTTACTTGCAAGACCTTACAAACACTTTGCATACTTAGTTTAATGGAAATGAATACTTTGAACAATAGTACAAATACTTTCATTTTTAGATTAGATGGTATCAGAGCTAAGGATTTGAGCCTTCGGAGATAGAGTTTTACTCAGCATTTGTTTTGTGTAAAGATATATTTGATTGTTTGCAAGTTTTGATGCTTACTAGGCTTAAAATCAAGAGAGGTGAAGGACACTTGGTTAGTGTACAAAGTAATCCATAACCAAGAAGGGTCAGAGAGCCACCTCCAAGAGCCATAGAAGCAACTTCAAGCATGTCTTCAAGAGAGGGAGAAGATCTTGAAGATATGGATCCAAAGGAAGAATACTAAGTATTCCGGAAAGCTTTCTTGGATATGACTGAGATGGTGAGGATACTCTACCAAGAAAGGAATGATAGGCTTGTTGGAGAAGGGTATAAAAACAAAAAAGAAGGAGAGGGTTCTTCAGGAGGAAAGAAAAGTGATGACAAGTCAAAGAAAGGACACGGAGGAAATGGTGATCCACCATCCCCATCTTCATCCTCTTCCTCTACATCGTCATCCTCAACTTCGGTGAATCAATCTCACAAGTCTAAAACCACTGGTAAAAGTCCATTTTTAAAGATTGATGTCAAATTTGAGTTACCTATGTTTAACGGTGAAGTCAATGTAGAGAAACTTGACAATTGGATCAGACAGTTGGAAGTTTACTTGAGGATACAAAACCTTCATGATGACAACACCAAGATATAATTAGCCTCATTGAGAATGGATGGAGCAGCATTGGTATGGTGGGAATCCAAGACCAAGGATGAAATTAAAATCATGGTAATATCACTTTATCATGGGCTGAATTTATTACTACAATTAAAAAGAATTTTTATCCATTAGCTCATTTACAAAAGGCTATCATGAATTGGAAAAACTTCAGACAACTTAAGGGAAAAAATGTACAAGACTACACCCAAGAGTTTAGGAGAAGAGCGCTCTTATTAGGGGTACACTTACAAAGTCAAGATACTTTGCTGAAATATATAGGTGGTTTGCACAGCTACCTTAAACATACTATCCTTATGTTCAATCCTACTAGTCTAGACAAATTTTGTGTACAAGATGCGCATTTAAAGGCTAGAGGGAAAAACACTTTTGATGAGGGTAGAAACAAGCCTTTTAAGGGAAAAAAAAAAAGTTAAAACCTTTAAAGGAAACGAAAAAAATAATGCATCTGTCAAACAAGAGGGTGAAAAATTAATATGTAAACATTGTTCAAGAGAAGGCCATGAAGAGAAAAACTTTTGGAAATTACATCCCAAAAAAAGAACTCAGCTTAAAAAAAACAAAGGAAAGAAGAAAACTACAGCTACTACAACTACACCACAAGACTTAGGTGATGATTCAGGTGACAAAACCAAAATTGCAGCCATGGGTTTGAAAAGTATGAAGGGAAAGGAAACTGAAACTAAGCCAAGCACTAATACTTCAAACTATCATGCACAAGCTCCAAATGAGGAAGAAAGAATTGAATTGTTCCATGTGAGGGTAGTCTCAAAACATACAAAAATTGACACACTGTTTGACAGTGGGTCACAAGCAAATCTCATATCAGAAGACTTGGTCAAACAACTTAAATGTAATATTCCTACTTAGCCTAAGCTAAGAGGAATATACATTTTTGTTTCATTTTCTGTTGCATGAATAAATGAATAAATGAGGACATGTAAAACTCCTGAAAACAATGAATAAATCAATTCCCATGTGAATAGGGATAAATCTGGGCCATGTAAACAAAACACTTGCAGGTGTGAATGGGTTTGAGCTATGAGACTGGGTCAACCTTGACCAAATCTACAGCGTAGTCTAGATGCAATGTACCTCATGGATGGACAACACAATTTTAGATGGAGGCTCCACATGTGAAAGGGGCTAATTCATTGAAGTGGTTTAGGGTTTGACAAGGATTTCATCTTATAAAAGGAAGAGGAGAGAAGCATGAGAGGTTTTTTTATTATGTACATTTCTGAATATATTTTCTGGTTATACATATATCATTCTCTACTATTTAGCTGAGAATAATGCTACTTACCATTGGGTGTTCCTGAGCGAGAATCCCACCTCCTTCCCAGAGCATCTCTTGGAGGAGCCTTATTTGTCTTGTCCACTATCTAGAAATTGGAAAAGCTTCATATTTCACTTATAGTGCTGATCCTGCTTAGGATTGGATTGACCTTGTGAGCTCCAGCAAGTGGAGGATAAATCTCTTCAGAACTATGCATTTCTAGCACCCCTTTTCACTGGGAAACTCTTCTATACCTTTGACAAGAGTGTTCTAGACCCTTGGAGCTTAAGATCCATATCTTGGAATTAGGCCAAAGAATAATTAGAGCCTATAGCACAGTCCCTCTTCCAGGACTGCGTTATTTGCAAGAGTAGAGTTGCAGGGAGTTTTTGCATCATCTTGGAGGAGAGATCTCTAGTGATTGGATTCTTCCTTTCACTGTGGTGATCCGTGGATTGGCCATCCAATCCATGTTAGTTCAGATCTGATCTACTATACGTCATATTCTTCAGAATTTTCTAAATATTACTGCAGATCTATAACCTAGATCTCAGATCTACTCACTGTTATTCATGTTTTGCTGAAATCCCCAAGGGGAGTGTATAAAGGAGCCTTTCTTGTATACATATCTGAAACGGATCTATCATTTTGTGTATAGATCTACTCTAGATATGATAGGTAGTCAAATTTTGCTTCAGCCAATGAAAATAACATTGTCAAGCTTATTCCTCTATTTCTTATGGTTGTATCACCTCATTTTGAGGGATTCTTCTTGTATATTCTTTTCCTTTCTGTTATAAACTGTATAAGCTGCATTATAATTCTATTTTACTGATGTATAACTGAATAATGACCCTTCATATTGGATTCATGCTCTCAAATAGTTGAACTGTGTTATTTCTGAAGCAGTTTATTTCATATAGCTGCAACCCCTCTCTTTGGGTGTTTTTCAGCTAGACTAAGTGGTGGGAAGTCTATTTACCTCACCTAGTTTGATTTGTTTTTGCTCTCCTTTTGGATATATACATTAGATCCAATGATATAAGGGAAACAAGAGCTGAAAACTCATTTCAGTGCATATATTTCTTAGGAGTGCGTTATTCCAGCAGGCTTTGCTGAGTATTCCCATTTGGGGATATTACAGTGGTATCAGAGCTTCTTTCTTGGCACAACCTGTGCTTTAATTGAAGAGATAAAACCAAGATGGATTCAGGAGAAGATGAGCCTCTTACTGAAAAAGAAAAGAGATATCTTAATAGAGGAGAGAATAAATTTGATTACGCCAATGATGATCAAGACAAGGGTAAAGCCCCTGAATCTGGAAGTGATAAAGAAGGAGAAGAGTTTGCAAGAACTATTTTGGTAGCCATGCAAGATATTGCTAGAGAGATCAAAGAGATTATAATGGACAGGATCAAGGAGTCTCCTAGGAGATTTCATCCTGGAGAAAGCTCTGGCATGTCTCACCATTGGAATGATCAACTAGTGAACCAGCCACAAGCTCCACTAGCTCCACAACGCTCTACTATGCCTACCTTCTTGGCTGCGGAGAATGAAGGGCCTCAAGAGAAAGCATCCCTTGAAGACTACTTTGAAGAATATGAGTCTTAGAAAGATTCAAGGAACACTTGAGTTTTCAAGAGTTTTGTCACCTCAAGGACAAAAGAAGACCAAGGCATCAGTATAGAGATGGTGGATTCATTCAGAATCATGATCGACATCACTCTATGGGCAGATTATTTTTACCCAAGTTTGATGGGTCATCCACCAGTTCTACCAAAGCATGGGGAGAAAAGATGGATATTGACTTTCAGTTGAACAAAGTCCCTGAGATGGAAGCCATCAAGATTGTAGCGCTGCACTTTGAAGGTGAAGCACACAATTGGTGATTCCATGGGTTGTCTATATTGGGCCATTCCAATGTGACTGCATATTCTGAATTCACTATAAGACTGGTGGAGAAGTTTGACAGAAAGGATCCAGAAGCACCTTTCATGAGCCTTGCAAAGTTGAAGCAGTCAGGTAATGCAGAATCTTATATCTCTGAGTTTATGAGATTATCTGTTATGGTTCTTGATCTTTCTACAACAAGGAGGGTGTACATGTTCATCGATGGCTTGGATGAACCTCTGCATGGGTTGATTAAATCTACCAAGCCCATTACATTGCATGATGCCATTAAGAAGGCTAGAGACCTTCAATATGCCTTGCCAAAAGCGAAGGAAACTTTTCAGAACAAGCCCCCTTACCTTTCTAAATGGAATGAAGAGAAAGTTGCTCCTTCCAAGGAGAGATCATTCAAGAAGCCTCTTGATATTGAAGTCTAAAGGGAGCTAAGGAAGAAGAGGCTATGTTTCACTTTCCAAGAGTCATGGGCACCTGGACATAGATGTGCTGCTGGGAAAGCACACTACATAGAATTGTTCTCAGATTTTGAGGAGGAAGAAGAAGATGATGAACCAAGGGGAGGTCACAGCGCTGACAATGTTGAAGGAGATCCAACACCATATGGAGATGGAAATGGAGCATTTTCTCCAATAGGAGGAACTCTTGCATCTTTGAGAGGAGTACCTAAGTACTTGACCTTAAGATTTCAAGGTTCAATCATGAATCAGAGGGTCTCTGTATTGATTGAAAGTGGGGCAACCCACAACTTTATTGATGCTCATCTTGTGCAGAGGAGGGCAATACCCACTGATACTTTTGAGGGATTCTCTATTTTGGTTCCAGGAGATAGAAAAATGCAATGCATGCATTATGTCTCGTCACTTTCAGTCACTATGGGATCCTACACTTTGGTGGATCACTTTTTTGTATTTGACATACCAGAGACCAATATCATTTTGTGTGTTCAATGGTTGATTACATTGGGGAAAGTCACCACTGATTGGAAGGCTTTGCAAATGGAATGGGTGGAAATGAAGAGTGGTGAACCTCAAATGATCCAAGGCATGCATACTTACCTCTCACCTAACACTTCCACACAGAAAACATAGATGGATTTTTGTAGTGGAAGCAAGGACCTCACAGTCCCTTCTCTTATGTTCATGAGATTTCTGCATGGGACATTTTTATCTAGTGGCAAACCACCTGGGAGGCCACCAGATTTAGATCTTGTGGGGAAGACCTCTCAAAGTGCTGCTCCAAACTTAGATTCAGGAGGGATTGGAGAAATGGAAGACCAAGATACAACGCTGGGAGGCTTGGGACAACTCAAGTAGAAGGGGAATCTTCTTCCCTTATCATTACCACCCATTCTCATTTCTGGATCTGCACCATGGGAGGATAAGAATGGGAGGATCAACCTTCCAACACACACTCCTTGCGGGATGGATTATGTACATCTTATGATGACTTTGGAGGAACAATTCATGATGGGTTGGCTTGGTGAACACTTGGCTTGTGAATAGAGCTTGATCTTTGATGGTGTCACCAATGGAGGAGGAGAAGTGTTGCAACACTCACCCTATCAGTTGCTTGAGGACAAGAAACATTTTGGAGGGGAGGACTGTTATATTCCTAATTAGCCTAAGCTAATAGGAATATACATTTTTGTTTCATTTTCTCTTGCATGAATAAATGAATAAATGAGGACATGTAAAACTCCTGAAAATAATGAATAAATCAATGCCCATGTGAATAGGGATAAATCTGGGCCATGTAAACAAAACACTTGCAGGTGTGAATGGGTTTGAGCTATGAGACTGGGTCAACCTTGACCAAATCTACAGCACAGTCTAGATGCAATGTACCTCATGGATGGACATCGCAGTTTTAGATGGAGGCTCCACATGTGAAAGGAGCTAATTCATTGAAGTGGTTTAGGGTTTGACAAGGCTTTCATCTTATAAAAGGAAGAGGAGAGAAGCATGAGAGGGTTGTTGATTATGTACATTTCTGAATATATTGTTTGGTTAGACATATATCATTCTCTATTTTTTAGCTGAGAATAATGTTGCTTAGCATTGGGTGTTCTTGAGCGAGAATCCAACCTCCTTCCTAGAGCAGCTCTTGGAGGAGACTTGTTTGTCTTGTCCACTATCTGGCAATCGACCAAGCTTCATCTTGCGCTTACAACGCTGATCTTGCTTAGGATTGGGTTTTCCTTGTGAGCTACATCAAGTGGAGGATAGATCTCTTCAGATCTATGCATTTCTAGCACCCCTTTTCACTGGGAAACTATTCTATCCATTTGACAAGAGTGTTCTAGACCCTTGGAGCTTTAGATCCATATCTTGGCATCAGGCCAAAACATACTCAGAGCCTATAGTGCAGTCCCTCTTCCAGGCCTGCGTTATTTGCAAGAGCAAAGTTGCAGGGAGTTTTGGCATCATCTTGGAGGAGATATCTCTAGTGATTGGATTCTTCCTTTCACTGTGGTGATCCGTGGATTTGCCATACAATCCATGTTAGTTCAGATCTGATTTTATATACATCATATGCTTCAAAATTTTCTGAATATTATTGCAGATTTGTAACTTAGATCTCAGATCTACTCACTGTTATTCATGTTTTGCTGAAATCCCCAATGGGAGTGTATAAAGGAGCCTTTCTTGTATACAGATCTGAAATGGATCTATCATTTTGTGTACAGATCTGCTCTATATCTGAGATGTAGTCAACTGTTGATTCAACCAATGAAAATAACGTTGTCAAGCTTATTCCTCTATTTCTTATGGTTGTAGCACCTCATTTTGAGGGATTCTTCTTGTATATTATTTTCATTTCTATTATACACTATATAAGTTGCATTATAAATCTATTTTTCTGATGTATAACTGAAGAATGACCCTTCATATTGGCTTCATGCTCTCAAATAGTTGGACTGCGTTATTTCTGAAGCAGTTTATTGCATATAGCTGCAACCCCTATCTTTGGGTGTTTTTCAGCTAAAATAGGAGGTGGGAGGTTTGTTTACCTCACCTAGTTTGATTTTTTTTTCTCTCCTTTTGGTTCTAGACATTAGATCCACTAATCTAAGGGATACAGGAGCTGTAAAATCATTTCAGTGCATAGATTTCTTAGGAGTGCGTTATTCTAGCAGGCTTTGTTGAGTATTCCCATTTGGGGATATTACATTAAACTTGAGACCATTCCACATCCAAAGCCTTATCCACTTGGGTGGATATGCAAGGATGCAAACTTACAAGTCTCAAGAAAGTGCATATTTTGATTCACGATTACTGCACACTTTATTGACACAGTTGAACTTGATGTAGTATCGCTTGATATATCAGGAATTGTTTTGGGAAGTACTTACTTATTTGACAGGAAAGTGATCTTCCATTGCCATGAAAATAAGTATCATCTCTTTGAAGATGGAAAGGATTTCATTGTCAGAGCACATCATAAGAAGGAAAATATAGCGATGGTAAATGCATGACAAATAAAAAGGCTAGTGAATTCTAGTAAGAATTTTGTACTTCTTATGGTTAAGCCCAAGGTTGATGTGAATCATGAGTCATTTGAAAATTGTGATTCCAAGATTAAATCAAATTTATATGATGTAGTTGATGCACATCATGAGATGTTTCAGGAACTGACAGGTTTACCTCCTAAAAGGGAGATTCATCATGAAATCCATTTACATCAAGATTGTCATTTTCCTAACATAGGCATGTACCACATGTCTATCATGGAGAATGCTGAAATCAAGAGGCAAATTAAAGACTTGTTGGACAAAGGATTCATAATACCAAGCACTTCGCCATGTGGGTCACTGATAGTGTTGATTCCAAAGAAATATGGAACTTGGCGCATGTGTGTGGACTTCAGGGCATTGAACAAGATAACGGTAAAGAATCGTTACCCACTCCCAAGGATAGATGATTTGTTAGATCAACTGAAAGATGCTAAATATTTCACTAAGTTACACTTACGTAGTGGTTATCATCAAGTTAGAGTTGCAGAAAGTGACATTTTGAAGACAACATTTAAAACCAAACAGGGACTCTTTGAGTGGCTTGTTATGCCGTTTGGTTTATGCATTTCACTTGCAACTTTCATGTGGGTAATGGATGATGTCTTACATCATTTTCTTGATGATTTTTTTATTGTCTAATTGGATGACATCTTAATTTTCAGCAAGACTAGAGAAGAGCATGTCATGCATGTTAAGCAAGTACTTGATATTTTGAAGAAAAATCAGTTGTTTCTTAAAATGTCAAAGTGTGAATTTGAAAAGACTTCTTTGGTTTATTTGGGACACATATTAGGAGGAGGTGCTTTTAGAATTGATACTTCTAAGGTAGAAGCCATTGTGAATTTTCCTACTCCCAAATCCATTATAGAGGTAAGAAGTGTTTTGGGTGCAGCTCAGTATTAGAGGAAGTTTATTTCTAACTTCTATGCCATAGCAGCTCCTGTGCATGCAGTGACAAATGTGAAGTGCAATTTCCAATGGGGAGGCAAGCAATAGAAATCTTTTGAGTCTTTGAAAGAGAAGATAAGTTCAACTCCAATCCTTGCATTACTGGAATTGAGACAACCATTCGAGATTCAGACCAATGCTAGTGATTACGCCACGGGTGCAGTTCTCTTACATCATGGTAAGCCTATCGCATTTCATTATGAGACGTTTAATGGTGTTGTTGTGAATTATCCTACATATGATAAGGAGTTGTATGCATTGGTACAAAGTGTCAAAAAGTGGAAACACTATTTGATGTGCAAAGAAACAATTGTTCATATTGACCATCAGCCTTTACAGTACTTGCAGTCGCAAAGTAAATTACAGCAGTCATGACATTTCAGATGGATGGGATTCCTACAACAATTCACCTGGTAATAAGGTACAAGAAAGGTATTTACAATAAAGTTGTTGATATTCTTTCAAGGCATATTATTAGTGCTACTACTTTACTTAAGAATGATTATATTGTACATGAGAGCTACATAGAATGGTATGCATCAGATGTTGATTTTAAGGATGTGTATGCTAACTTGAGTGAAGGGAATCATGTTGAAGAGAATGATTATCATTTGCATAATAATTTTCTATTTCCTATGGACAAGTTATGTATACCATGGGGGGAGAGACTAAGCATCATGAGAGAAGCTCATTCTTCTCTTATTGTTGGACATTTCGGGGTAAGAAAAACGGTGGCACATTTACTGAGGTATTTTTATTGGCCTCACATGGTAGATAGTGTTTCACGTTTCATTAGAGGTTGTTCATTATGTGCTACAAGCAAGCCTAGAAATAGGAAGCTTGGTTTATATACGCCATTACCAGTACCTTCTAGACCATGGGAAAGTGTTTCTATGGATTTTTTTGGAGGTCTACCATTATCTAGAAAGCAGCATGATTATCTTTATGTAGTAGTTGATCGATTCAGCAAGATGTGTACTCTTATGCCATGTAAGAAATATATAACTGCTGAAAAAACTGCTGATTTATATTTTCAACATGTATGGGTTCATTATGGCTTGCCTAATTCTATTGTTAGTGATAGGGATTCCATATTTGTTGGGAATTTTTGGCCCAATCTATGGAAGATGATAAACACCAAGTTGAAGAAGAGTACTGCTTTCCATCCGCAAACAGATGGTCAAACAGAGGTAGTGAACAGAACCATTGTACATATTTCGAGAGGTTATTGCAGCAAGCATCCCAAGCTTTGGGATGAGCACTTGCATTACATTCAGCATGCTTACAACTGGGCGAAGCACTCTTCTACAAATACTTCACCTTTTGAAGCTTGCTTTGGGTATTTGCCTAAGTCACCTTTAGATTTCATTATTGAGAAGGATGTGGCCATTGATGGGCATAGTGACATTGACAAAGCTTGCATGTTCATTGAAATAATTCAGCTCATACATCAACGGGTTCAAGAACAACTTGAAAAAAATTAAGGAAAGTACAAGGAGAGGCATGATAAACACAGAGTTGATCATAAGTTTCAAGAAGGAGATGAGGTATGGATGCATATTAGTAAAGAAAGAATTCAAGGAGAAGGTAAAAAGTTGAAGCCTATTCGTTATGGTCCATTCAAGATCCTTAAAAAAGTTGGAAATAATGCTTTTCAACTAGATTTGCCTTCATATATGCAAATGTATTCCGTTGTGAATGTGGAAAATTTACGTTTGTATGAACCTCCTTTAATTGTTGATTATGAAAGTGACATTCAGCTGCCATCCATAGAGGATTTCTCGCCAGAATTTTTGGATGAGTTGAAAGAGGATGCTATCCTTGACAGAAGGACACGCACTTCGAGGAGGGGAAATGTTGATTATGTTCAGGTTGGTCTTAAATGTATAAAACCGAGTAAGGCAAAGTGGATTGAGGTGGAAAAGGTGAGGGATTTGTACCCTCATCTTCTTAACAGGTAATTGAAGGCTTTTGGGTTCCAAAAGCTTCCTAATGGGGAGGTTTAATCAGGTGATCATGTCCAAGAGGAAAAAAATGCTCAAAATTGGAACTACTTAGAATTGGTTACAAACTAAACAACTGGATAGGCCTTGTCGCTGTGATTTTGGCATGGTGAATGAGACCCAAATCCGATGTTGTATGAGGAAGATATTGAAGTTTTAAAACGCCTAATAACCTTCAAAAAAGGACATTTGAACTGAGAAATTTTGTCATCTTCAGAAGAAAAAAAATTATTTTTTAAGGATTTCTGGTGGCCTATCAGAGGGTGCCACGTGGCCTGCCCGGAGGCTGCCACGTGGCCCCAGGCCAAAGGTTTATTACTGTTTGAAAAATGGTGATGGTTGGCAACCATCCCAAGCTGAACGTGTTTGGGTCAGTTGGGAACGACCCGACCCGAATGTTCATGGGTCATCTTGTAGTGGGCTCGTGCAGAGCCGAACATAAATGGAAGATGGGTGGAGGTCGACCCAACCTACACACGAAAGGGTCAGCAGTCGGTCGACGTTGTGTGCTGAACGGTGGAGTGGAGTTTGGATAATCCCTCAGGGCTAAATAAATAACGTGACCATCCTGCAGAAACCATGGCCTAAGCCCAATCGACCAGTGTTTAAACAAGGGTTAGACCTTAGGGCTTAAGGCTGCGGGTCTTGTGACCACACGCCATGACCTGCAGGGCTAAACACTTAACCACGCATGTAACTAACCGTCCGGCCTTTCTGCATATGAACATGCACTCAAACTGATAGTAAAATTAAGTGTCTCCACCATTTTTAGCGCGTAGTTCCAAAATTTGCAGAGATTCCACCTTTTTGGTGGAGCTAACTGGAAGTTAGCCACTTTTAGTGGAGGATTTCTAGTGCCACTGGGAAAAATATAGTTTGGATCATAACTTTCACCATATTCAACCAAATTAGACAAAATTTTAGTCAATTTTGAGTATTCTAAGAATTCTGGAGCCATTGGGATAGGTTGCAGAGCCAACAGAGGTTTTTTCAGCCATTTTTACTTTAGGGAAGCTTAGAGAGCCATTAGGGCCATGAGGGAAATGGAGCCTCATTGGGCTATACTTCACTGTTTGAGGTGAAATAAAAGTCATTATTAGCTTATTTCTACCTTCTGAATTCATTTTCACAGCTGTTTTAGCCTGTTTAGGCTTCTTTCTCATTGTAAAACCAATTTGAGCATCATAATATATCAAGGACATGCCCATTGGGAGCCTTGGACCTGATAGATGTAGCCCAGGAGGGGTGAACTGCCTAATCATGTTGATGTGTGTTTATGGTGAAGTTATTCTACTGTGTATTTCAGATTCAAGATGTTAAAAATTAAATTTAATTAACATTCCCTCACACTTAAACTCATAAACAGTTACCAAGAACACTTTGTTTTACTTGCAAGACCTTACAAACACTTTGCATACTTAATTTAATGGAAATGAATACTTTGAACAGCAATACAAATACTTTCATTTTCAGATCACTAGTTTAAATCTGATTTTCTCAAAACCTTAGAGTTTTTAAATACTTTCTTGATTCCATAATGTTTTCCTGCCCTGTAAATCCTTTGGCTTGACATTAATTAATGTCATCTTCTACTGTACGATTTTCCAGTATTAACAGTTTCCCCCTAATGTGTGAGTTCTAGGAAGGACTGTATAGCCGGAATACATTATAGTTTCTTTTCTATATCGTGCGTAGAGAGAGAGAGAGGTCTGCGTGAATCTTGGAATTGACAACACCTTGCACCGTTTCCGAGATGACCATGGCTTAAGGGACCCCTGCAAGAAAAAAAATATACAACATATATACAAAATTTCAACAAGGTGGGCATGTCCCATGCTCATGATGCTATGGCTAGTTAAAAAAAATTGACAGATACATGTGATGTCTGCATCACTGTTGTGGTAGTGATGCTGGCAGTTGTTGACGACTATTGTTGACGCCCTTAGGGGCATTTTTTCTTTGACGATAGGTGGAATGTGGTACCCATATGCATAAACTTAGTATGTAATGTAGCTAGGCAATGTATGCATATGTACTTCCTGGGACCTTCCCGTGTAAGCATTGTTGTCAGAGACGCTTATGGAGGCACGAGTCTTCAACCGATCTTAAACAAAGTGCAATGGTTGTAAGGTACGATACCATCGTCACATGAAAGCTTTTGCTGTAGTCGAATGTTAGGAGGATCGATGACATATGTGGACAATGATGTCTCCCATAGTGCCACCCGAGGATACCACTTTGCATGGGGAGAGGTAATCAAAGGTATCGCTTCCTTTTTGGAAAAGAGGTGTTGAAGTCGACAAAAAGGAAGCCTTAACTGAACCATGGGTCGCTGACCTGAGGGGTCGGGGACCTGTATGTGATGGGTTTAACATAGGCATGTTGGTGAGAGGTGACTGAAAATGGAGGATGGGGATTTAGTGGCCCGAGGTCAGAGTATACTTTAGCAGCTTGGCGACAGTCATAGTTATTTCTGAAGGGAAAATCCCTGGAGTTGGTAGGACTTCCAGGGCAGGTGTGAACTGGCTATGAATGTCATCATGGTGCATCTGTGGGGGTGAAATATTCCAACCAAGGGAATGAGGGACTGTTGCCATGGGGGAAAAGATGAAATATGAGGGTGAAGGGGCGAAGTGCATCATTTGAGGCCTTTGTACACTTACCAAAAGAATAAAATAATGAGGTTTTGTTTGTACAAAACACAGAGACAGGTACCCCAAAACATGAAAGGGTTTGCTCACTGAAGGTGTGAGGACAATGTTTTTCTGGGGGTGGGGGTCCCATTGGTTGGTCTCGTGTGTGGGGTTGATGAAGCAGATGAAGAAGTGTCACAGATGGGATTATGATGATGGAGGTATGGTGGGCCAAATGTGATGCACGAAGGTGCACTTTCAATTTTCTTGTACAACCTGGTCGTCCGGGAAGAGGGTGTCAGCTTATATGGTGAACTTGACCTTTTGCATGATGAATGGATGGGCACGAGGGGATTCCTGGACTGAAGTGGTATGGCCATGGCATCACTTGTTATGGTTTATGGTCTACTTTGGGTGATGGGCGCCATGGAGGGGAGGTTCTATTGACCAACGCAGATGTTTATCATATGCAGGGTGAGGTGATGATAAACATGGTCGCGTATGAGGGCCCTATCATTTATTTCTGATGGAGAAATGATGTCAGGATATGAAAATTTTTCTGGGACTCTATCATGCTGGGGGTAGAATGATACCTACTCCGAAACCTTCACTG
The DNA here is from genome assembly GCA_034641835.2 of Pinus albicaulis. NCBI lineage: Eukaryota > Viridiplantae > Streptophyta > Pinopsida > Pinales > Pinaceae > Pinus > Pinus albicaulis. Next base: position 181,687 of record JAXQQM020081766.1, read on the forward strand.
GATGGTGTTGTAAGTGGTTTGCAGGTTCTTCCTGCAAAAAAAACTACCTCGGGTGAAAGAATATTCTTTATCAAATATTATTGAAAGGCATCATCTTTAAAAGAGAAGATGAGAGAGGGCATACTTACCGGCGCTGAAAATTTTATTTTTTCGGGAGTGCAGATGTGTGGCATCGCCTCTGTTCCCTTGGGAGCTGTTACTTGGCTCCTAGTTTTGATTTTAGTTGTGGTTGCCCCCAGACTGAGATCATGGGGGGGGCGTTGCCGGTTTCTGCCCCCCGTTTAGGATCTCCTTGAATACATATTACTGCTTCCTAGGTGACCTTAGGTCAAAGACCTGACCAAGCTGTCTGTAGTAATCAATGTGCCTGATAACTCAAGAGGATGAGGCAACCAGGTTTTCCTGTCCCTGGTTGGTGTATGGTGGCTTGGGGGGAGGAGTGACAAATGGTTTTCTTTCTGGTGACTATTGCTCCTCTTGCAGGTACGAGATGAAACGAGGTTCATTTTCCGTAGACTGGGTTGGGGATCCTCTTGATAGGACTGCTCGATGGCATGCAAGGCGTCCCTATATCGCGGGATTTCTGGGAAACGATAGGTATAGTGCCCATAGATGCCATAGAGAGCACATGCGTTATTGGTATGCAACGGTTTGCATTTACCTTTGGTGGTAGTTTCCTTTTTACAAGAACGCAGCATCGAGATGTCTGCTTCAGAGCCGAGGAGTGTTTTTATTTCATCCAGTTCCAGACATATATGTGTAGGATGGCCTATAATGTTGCATATGGTGCAGACTGGTGATTCCCTTTGAATAACGGGGGTCACTATCTTCTTTCTTCTATTTTAGGTTTTCTTGATCGTGATTATTGGTTTCACAATGGGAACTTCTTTCGCGGGGGCGGTCTCGACCGTTTCTTGGGTAGATTGGGGCTCATCGGGACTGAGGGGATTTAACCCTATGGAAGTAATGTTGGTGGCTCCTGTTCTGGAATGAGGAACGAGGTACCAAATTTGGAACACCAACTAGATGTTGGGTAATACTAGTGTTTCCAAAACCTGCTGGGAGACGAAGCCAGCTGGGGGGTAGAGAAAAGGGGTTTAGGAGGCAGCATAGGCTAGAGAGGCTGTCATGGCCAATGCCTTGGTGTTGTTATTTCTTGAGTCTGTATATTGAATAACCTCAGTGTTTGATGTGGAAATCATGCACACCGAGGCCCTTGTGGCATCAGGCGATGCCTCAGGGATGATAGGAGGATCTCCTAGGAATGACCCTAGAACAGACGACGGTTTGAATTGGCTAGGGCCATATTCTTAGTACCGTGAAAGACCATCAGAGGCTATATCTACATAGGGTAGAATTACATCCATGTTGGTTAATGGACGCTTCTAGCTATGTGTCAGCTGGTCTACAGTAATGATGCGATCCTCGTGGGGGAACATCATAATGCGGAAAACGGAGGATGCTATGGTCGACATGGCGTACATGTAACTTTGCCTGAGGAGTACATTGTAATCCAAGTGAGCATCCGAGACTTCAATGTCTATGTACACCGTATTTCTAGCTAAGCAGACCGTGACATTTTGGTAGAGTCCGACAGGGGTCAAGGGACAACTGTCATATGCTCGAAGCGTTATGACCGAGGGTTTTATTTCAGGAGAACTCAACTTCTGCCAAACATTTTTTGACATGATGCATGTTGATGCACCCTCGTCAATGACACATCAGTGAATAGTGATATTCTGGACCGATACTGGTATCTGGAAGGCGACCATAGAAGGAAGTCTAGGGGTGGATTTGTCTAAGTCAAAAGCCATCATGTGCGTATCGGCAGGGTTGATAGTGCCTAACACGGAAAGCAGGGCTTTCTGTTTCTTTGAGCATGAGTGTAGTACTTCCAGCATGGACATATCAGTGGGGGATTGAGCTAAATCATCTATGATGCTATAATTGGGCCGCTTTGGAGTAGTTACCCACTCTCCTATTAGGTCCCTCTGCCATCTTTGGAAGTGGTTCTATAGGCATCTTCGAAATGGTCAAAGGTGCAGTCGGCGCACTAGTACCAACCCCTGATTTAGTGGTGTCTGGTGGGGTGTCGTAACTGTGGTTCCATGTTTGGAAAAACATTTCTTCCCCAGTCATGTAAATTTCATGGCTGTTTTTTCCAGAATCATCTGGGTTTTGTTGCTGAGTGCTAACCGTCCCTTGGTGGGGGAAGGGTTATTTCATAACGGCGGGTTGCTGGGAAGATCCTCCTTGTCCTCAGTTACTCTACAACTTTTTTAGCTCAAGGAGATCGAGACAGTGGTGAGTATAGTGCCCGTACTCACCACATATTGAATAGGAATGGTTTGTTCACAAAGGTGGCCTTTTGCCTTGCCGTTGGGCATTGCTTGGCTCCTAGTTCTGATTCTTGTTGGAGTTTCCTCCAGCCTAGGATCACAGTGGGCGTTGTTGGTTGCTGGCCCCCTGTCCAGGGTTCCGTTTTGGCTTGTTTTTTAAATTTTTATTAACCATGTTAGGAGGGTAGTTCTCCTAGTTATACTGGTGTGGTTGATTTTGGGACGACTGCACAAAGTTCCCCTATGCATTGGTTTTCGTAGGTGGGTTGTGTGCTTGGGACTGAGCATAACGTTGTCCATTTTTTGCACCTTGCCTTTGGAGGGGAGCTCTTCCGTTAGCATTTATTTCTGCGTAATGGGTCCCTTTAGCCGGAGGATATGGTCCTCCTTGGTGCTACGTTTGTGCCCTATTAGTCACATCTTGCTGAGGCATATAATGACTTTGAAATCTGGGTTGAGGCATGTTCTGAGTAGAATTATATGTGTAACCAAGATTTTGACTACTGCTGCCTAGGTAACCTTGGGTCATTGACCCTATTAATCCATCTGCAGAGTTTGACGTGCCTGGAAATTCTTGATAAGTTTACAGGTGCAGGGCGTTAGGTAGGATGTTGTAAATGTATCCTGACTGTGTATAAATCAGTTCAAGCTTATGGGATTTACTGATTGCATCCTCTTTGGATGTGGGGTATTTCTGTGCCACATCCTTTGAAATATCCACCATCAGAGTTTTCAGAAATGAATCTAAGAGGACCCAATCATCGAGTTTAACTTTACATAAACTACGACACCGCCTCCATTCATGAAGATGGTCAGAGATATGGATGGCGGGGGTTTGTCTAAAATGAGTCAGTAACTCCATTTGCGAATCATGGTGAATGGGTAACTGAAAATATGTGAGGAACGTGGTAGCGAGGGCACTAAAGGTTCCATGTGAAGCAGGAGGTTACTCCATGTACCACTTTGCGGCTACTCCCGTAAGAGTGCGTTGAAATAGCCTCAATCGAATAGTGACGTCAATGATATTATTCGATGAGAACCATAGGTGAAAGGTCATTACATGATTACCTAGGTCTTCCGCTTGCTTGCCTTCGAACTTTGGTATATCCGAAGGGAGCTTCATGGGCATGGGAGGCCATAAGGGATCATGTGCGATGGGGTCATTTGTGAGCTTTGTTAAATCAATTAATTCAACGTAGCTAAGAAAGGTGAATGGGAGGTTGATGCCATTGCAACGTGTGAAGACACGAATTTCTGGTTAGAACGAGGGTGAGTCTGTGACGTACCCTGATGTGTGTTCAGATGGCTTCCCGAATGGGATGCACTCCTCTGCCCCCTAGGGGTCGAGGGGGGAGTGGTGTGTGGTGTGGTGTTGGGAGATCGACTAGGGTTCCAAACTATGTTTGCTCCAATGAAGGATGAACCAATGATGGTGGCGGTGTTCCATCTTTGACGGCTGAATGGAAAAAGACCTGGGACCCCCCCTTGTAATGGGGGGAGGTCCAAAAGATGCTTGGATCGACGAGGTTCCGTTGGGACCATTTGGGTGCCAACCAGGTTTGGTTTTGGGAAAATTTGAGAGGATAGAGTCTATGATCAAAGAAAATTTATGGTCACATACATAAAACAAAGATAAAATAAAATAAAATTTCCCTTTAACTTAGTCTATGTGATCAATTAAGAAAAAAAAATGGTTTTTGTTTGTTTGCACATGATACTCAAAATCCCAGAAGACCTATGCATCCTCACACACTCAAAAGTAACTGGGCCTGAGAATATTTCTTGCGAGTGCTGGCACAACGTCCCATAAAAGCTGGCGATGCCCCTAGTCAGCCGAAGAGAATCCACCAAGGTAAGGGTAGAGGGTTTGGCGCTCGCCTGCACCGTCACCTATAGGGTAAAGGATGCCCTAGTTTTTGGCCACTAAGAACCAACTTCCCACGTGAGCGTTTGAGTCTTTGGCTTCTTGGTAGTCAGCTAATAGTATCGAGTATCAGTCGGGTCAGGTAACCCCAACTGATACCGCATGCACTGCGCCTAAGCCTAACCCCCTCTAAATCGGGTCTCTATTGCACTCGGGTTTTCTTTTCCATGGGATGATAGGTGGATTTGAAGCTCCCTAAATACAAAAATTCTATGTTTCAATATGAAGTATGATCAAGGTGGATTATTGGATGCCTACCCCCTTGATCCTAACTTAAACTATAAAATCTTTTGTGGCCCCTATGGGGAGAATTTAGTGAGTTTGGTTAAGTTAGTTTTAGGTGTCTTCCTTTTCTTAGTGGGTGAGTGTGTTCGATAATATGGTGAAAAATCTCATAGTTTGAAAATATGTATATCGGTGATCCTTTACAAAATTCCCCTAGTTAAACTGCGTTATATTGTTCCTGGCTCACATGGAAAACATTTGCGGATAAAGGGCCACTTTAAAATTTTCGTAGTTAATCTATGTGACTAACTAAAGGGAGATGGTGAATTGTAAATATAAAGCATTCATATGCTTACCTAGGATCACCGGAGGGTGCAAAGGTAGCATCGATTACTTGCTCTAATCGACAATTCAATCCTAGTCCCGCAATCTCTAATGCAAAAATTGAACTAAACTAAACAATTTCTACACTAGAAAATGAAACTAGCTATGCATGCATGGTCTTGGGCCACTTGCTTGGACTAGTTTATCTAAGTGTGAATACCAGAATTTGAAAAACATAAATTTTTCGGAATGCAATGGTTAATTTCCCCCCTACTTAAACTATGTGAATATTTTTGCAAAAAAAACCAACTTAAAGGAAAACTAACTCTAAGCCTATAAAAGGCAGCTAAAAGTAAGTTCTCAGAAGTTTTGGGGTATCAACACAAGTGTTGGCAGATACACTAGGGGCTGCCCAACACACTTACAAGCAGAAAAATGAATAATATAGGGAGAAAAATCTTATTCTGTAATTTGCGCAAAAAAGGCTCTGACATGTGTACTTTCCTGCACGCAGGTCAGTCCTAAACGTGTGCAATGCGAGTCTGTGAGAAACAACTACACACAAAAATCCTGCAAGTAAAAATATTAGGACCTGCCTTCTTCAGTCTGTCACTCCAAGTGAATCTAGGGACTGTAATATGGATCAGAGGACTATTAGCTCCACTCTCCAACGTAGACAAAGGTCTCTTGCAAGAGATGGCACAACCACTTAAACTTGTAAAACATTAGTGGAGTCGCCAATCCTGTTGTGGTGGATTTGATGCACGGGTGTACGAAATCGCACCAATTTAATGGGTGTGGTATACCCCTATAAACTATTGGTAATAGGTAGAAAGTGGTGGAGCTCAAAAGCATATAATCTAGAGGAAAAAATATGTGAATGTATGCTCAAAGTAAACTAAAAACTAAAACACAAATATAAAAAAGTTATTGAAGATAGTCAAAACGATAATAATGCAAATGATTGCTCAAGGCCTCTTCTTATTAAATGTTTGATATGGATAAAAAAATTTACCGACTTGCCAAAGGGCCCCTAGACAATGGTTCTAGGTCCCAATGCAAGGATGTTGTTTTTCCAAGTTCCGCCTCTGATGCAGTCTCCCTCTCTCTCCGCTGTGATGGACTAGGATTGTTGGGTGGCCAACAATCGAGTCTCCTCTATCTCCAGCTCTGGGTCACACACTACTGGTATTTCTTGGGAAATTTTGGCCAGCATAACAATGTGATCACACATTATTCATCTCTTGGTGGCTTTATATAGGGGATTTCAAATCCTCCTTCCCTCCCTTGGTATATGGCGGAAGGTGACCCAAGGGAGAGGTATGATTCCATTGTGTGCTCCAAATATTCCTTTGTGTGCTCACATAGTGTCTAAGGAGGCGTTGGTGGCTGTCCTTAGGAAGCTTCATATAAGGAGTAACTGTCCTTTGCTTTGTGTGGTCCCGAAAAGCGACATTTTTCCACTTTTAGGAATGTGTGCTTATCGAGAAAAAACAAGCGCGTAGAAGGCACTCTTCTCGAAGGATTAAATGCACAATTCAACATTTAAGACTAGTTCAATTATGATTTTCTCAAAACCTTAGAGATTTTAAATACTTTCTTGATTCCATAATGTTTTCCTGCCCTGCAAATCCTTTGGGTTGACATTAATTAATGTCATCTTCTGTTGTAATATTTTCGAGTGTTAACAGACATCATTCTAGTTCCTCATCTAGAAGACATGATAACAATCATCATCGTCATCATCCTTATAAGAGGAGGGAGTATTTAAGTAAGGAGTTCAAGAAAGTGAAGCCCCCTAAATTTGATGGAGAGATGAAGAAGTCAAAAGATACAGAGGCATGGTTGCTTGGAATGAAGAAATTATTCAGATTACATAACTACTTAGAAAATATGAAATCCAAGATAGGCACCATCAATCTTAAAGGGAAAGAAAATATCTAGTGAAAATATGTGAATCATTTCAAGGGAAATCAGGAAGAAGACTTGGTTTGGGATGATTTTGAGAGGATATTCAAGAAGTACTTATTAGAGAGGTACTATGATGATAGAGAAAAGGAGTTTTATGAGCTACAAATGGTTTCTATGATAGATGATGAGTATGCTAGCAGATTCTTGGAGTTATTGAGGTATGTGCCATATCTCAAGGAGGAAAAGGTTAAGATTCAAAGATTCATTAGTGGATTTCCAACAACATATAGAGACCAGATTGATTTTGATGAGCCTAGATCATTAGAGGAATCCATCTATAAATTGAAGCATTTTTATGAGCATTCAAAGTGAAAAGCTGAGCCTAAACATAACTTGAAGGGAAATGAGAAGGTAAAATGGAAATGGCCATCGAAGTAGGGAAGACCTCAAGTTGTGGGTGAGAAATAAAATTTTTCTCCTTACAAGAAGTTCAGTACAATTGAGAAGGGACATGTGTCACAACTTGGAGAGAAAAAAAGTAGAGGTGATAATAGATCCCTGTCGCAATGTTAGATATGTGGAAACGATCATCGTAAGAAGGATTTTCCATTCTACCAGGGAGGTAGGGTTGCAGAAGAATTTATAGTGCTGAGAGAGCATAAGTGCGAGAGGAAAATAACACATAACTCTGTGTCACTACCATAATGCAGGGAGTGGAGCAATCATTTGGTTGAGCACTGGGAGGTGGAGGGATATCCCTCAGGTGAGGACAATAGTCTCTAGATTCTTGATAAGACTGGAGGGTAGAGATGAATTTCTTTAGATTCCCTTGGCAGCCTGGGTGGAGGCTTGTTCCTTGGATTTCTTGGTAAGGAAATTTCTTTAGAGCCCTCTACTTGTTTTTTGGTTATACAGTGGGTTTTGGATTCCCAAGATTGGGTGGAACCATTGTGTGAAAGAATTGTTGAGGGTGGAGGTGATAAGACTCTAGATTACCTCATTCAGTTTGGGTGGAGGTGATAAGTCTCTGGATTCCCTCATTTAGTTTTGGGTGGAGGTAAGCTTCTGGATTTCCCTACTTTAGCTTGTTGTTAGGGTCCCGTGATTTGGAAGATTGGTTAACCAAATGACAGGGTAACATCAGACCAGTCTTTGGAGTCCTAGAACCTAGCCAACCTGGACTCAGAGAGGGATCTCTCTATTGTGCGAAGGATGTGAACTTGTTTGCTTTGGATTATTGATTTTAGGATAGTTGTTAAGTGTAGGTTTGTTTAATTGTTTTGGGTTGGGGTAAGATGATCAAGTAGGATAGGTGGAATGAGAGAATATCAAATCAATAGGGCTATGGGGTCAGATGAAGTCTAGGGTGTCTAAATGATGAAGCAGAGTGTCTTTCAGGGCCGATTTAGCAAGGTTAATGGATCCTTTAGGTGATGTATGAGGTGAAAATTAAGTTTTGTGAAAAGAATAAGAGGTCT